>PVIC010000910.1:0-104173 GCA_004025085.1 Thryonomys swinderianus | reverse complement strand
CTGAGCAAGGCTTTTGTTTTAGTTGTAGTGTCTGTGTCCTCTGCACATTCATGTGTTTAAATCCAATGACCACTACCGTGCATTTGGAGATGGGGCCTCTGGGATGTGATGAAGTCATGAGAGCAAAGCCTTCATGTCTGGGATTATTGCCCTTATAAAAGATCCTCCAGAGAGCTCCCTGCCCCTTCCACCATTTGACAAAACAGCTGGAAGAAACCATCAAGAACAAGGAGATGGACTCTCGCAAGACACTTAAATCTGCTGGTGCCTCCATCTTGGTCTTCCCAGCTTGTAGAACTTCTGGGAATCAATTTCTATTGTTTACCACATACTAATCTCTCTGGTCTTTTTTTGTCATAGTACTCTCAACAGACTGACACTGCTTTCAAGGCCCTTGTAGTCCATTCCCAACTCACTTGAGGTTTTTTTGTTTGTTTGTTTGTTTGTTTGTTTGTTTTTGAGACAGGGTCTCGCTTTGTAGTTCAGGCTGGCTCTGAGCTCACTATGTAGCCCAGGCAAGCCTCGAACTCAGCAATCCTCCTGTCTCTGCCTCCTGAATGCAGGGATTACAGGCGTGAGCCACCATGCCCGGCACTGTGGTATGTGGTATTGATTGTTGGTGGGCGTGAGTCTCCACGCCCAGCATTGTATATGGTTACTGGGGATCGAACTCAGGACCTTGTGCTTACAAGGCAGGCACCGGATCCACTGAGCTAACCTTCTGGCCCTCACTTGAGTTTTATCTCCTGCTTAATCCTACCAAATGCTGACTCCATCATCTGCATGAACCACAATACAATTTCTTCTTTTTTTTTTTTTTTTTTTGAGACTAGGTCTCACTTAGTAGTTCAGACTAGGCCTAAACTCACTATATATTCCAGGTTGGCCTCAAACTCACAGCAGTCCTCCTGCCTCTGCATCCCAAGTGCTGGGAGTATAGGTGTGAGCCACCACACCGAGTTTTGGAGGCACAATATAATTTCTGTTCACTAAAATATCTTGATCACATTTACTTCCATGCCAGAATGTATGCAAGCATGGACTAGGACTGTCTTAACTTCTTACTTTCCCCTGCTCAAGTATCATGACCTTTTCCTGAACTGATCACTTCCTATAGCCCCTCGATGTTTGACATTCTGACTTACCACAGAATGTCATAGTTATTTGTTCCTGAGTAAAATGTGAACAGATTTTCAAGGATAGAATCTGTGCCCTCCTGGCTTTCGTGGTCTATGCTCCTAACCTAGAACTTGGCAGAGGATTATTGAATGAATCAGTGGAAAGTAGTCCTGCTTAAAACTTAAACAACAGTGGGTAGATGACTGGACTCAATTCTTTCCACCCACTTCTCGCCTTTGTGCTTACCCAACAGTCTGTTCAGAATGGCATCTGGAAATGAGATCAAAGAAGGAAAGAAAATTCTGAGAAATGACACAAGTACTTATTGCCTTAGTTGAGAATCTCAAACAAGGCATTGACTCTTAGGCTCTGATGTTATATTATTGTGCAGTTAAAGTCAACAAAGACCCAGAAAAACTCTCAGTTTTCTAATGCAGTTTAGAAAATGAGTTACACAGGAAAATATGGGTGCAGCAGTAGTGGTCCAGGACAAGACTGAGGCTGAAATGAGCAGGAAAGCTGAGATGAAGTTCATCCTCAGTCCTTCCCAGATTGACTGGTAACATTCATTCTTAGAATTTGTGTTCATCTTCACCTTCTTTACAAGATTAGACCATCAACAAATCAGATTATATTGAACATTTACCATTTGATCTCCACTGTTATAATCCTGGAAGAAAACTCATTATTGTGAAATATAGGGTACTCAGAAATTTTCCTTTGCTCCCTTTAACATAATCATGGAAAACTTTGAAACTTTTAAGATGACAAATATTTTCATTCCTAGAACATGTTGCTAAATATGCTTAAAAATTAACCTATCCAGTCACTACTTTAAATAGATTGAATGGAATCTAATTTCATAGTGATATACTATTTATACATTAGGAAATGTGAGAATAAGATTATCCTTGACAATTGGAAATTTAGTTTCATTTTCTGTTAAATGTCTATTTCCATTTCATTTCCTCCATAGAAGTGAATCCTAATATAGTATATTTTAATACATGAAGCTCTTTTGTGGGTAATTTTTAAAATAAGTTGAGCTTATGGTACATTTTAGGAACACATATGGTCACATGCCTCGTTGAAAACTTGTACATGATATTTCTTGTTTCTCATTTTTTCCCATTCCCTTGCCCTCCCTTCAACCCCACCTCCAATATTTATAAGGTTTGTTTCCTTTTTTTTCCCCCTTTTTCCTTTCAGTTTTTGTTTCTTTTCCTTCTTTGCTTTCCCTGGCTCCCACCAAGTTCCCCCTTTCCTTTGAGTATTTTCTTCCTATTTCACAATAGTTATCCTACATTTTGGACCTCAGTTACACCTTCAGTTTCTCACACTAGAGAAACAATTTAGCTTTTACATGTATTTCTCTTGAAAAAAAAACATGATTATAAATTGGCATTAAAATCTCTTCAATATTCTGTGAGAATTCTGTTTCACAGACAGATATTTTTGGATTGAATTATAGCAACTGTTAGTCGATCCAATTCATCAATAATCATACTTTCATTAGAATATGATATGAATCTTTTAATTCTTATTGTATCTTTTCTCTGGTATGATAGACTGAAGATGTAAATGAGTTCTAAAATGTAGGGTAGATATTGTGAAATAGAAAACATTCAAAGGGAAAAGGGGAGTAGCTGTAGGTAGGTAAAGAAGGAAAAGAAAAAAATTGATGGTAAAAAGGAAACAAAGCATATGTATATAGTGGGGATTGTAGGGTGGATAGGGGAATGGGAAAAAATGAGAATTAAGTTGTGTCATATAGTGGTACACATTCTCAATGTTGAGTGTGAGCATGATGTGTATATAAAATGTACCAATAAAATCAATTAAAAATTAAAAGACAGAATATGATACAAAACATAAAATTTTATTGGAAATTCTTATCTGAATGAAATAAACATTTTAGGTCAAGTATCTGTTGAGGAATATTCTTTATTGCTAATGTGAGATGATGCTATATGAATTCTGTTCCCTGTTTTTATTTTTGGCTGTGAACTCTGAGAAACCTCTTCAGAGAAATACATTAACAGGAGAAGAAGAGGAGTCTTGTTTTGTTTTGAAATAACATTGTGACAGTCTCCTACCCGGATGAACAGAAGGGATAAATGAGCAAAAAGCGCTTGTTTTCTTTATTTTCTTTTGTTTTTATTTAAGTGTAATGCTGTATTTTCTCAGTTGAATTTTAAGAAGCTTTTTTTTACATTAATTTCACTATTAAAAAGTGTTTACTTGACACATTTGTATATAGCTGTAGGTTACAGTATAATAGTTCACCACACGTTATAACACGGGTTTTGATTAAATCAGAGTAATTTGTATTTCTATCTTCTCAAATATTTATTATTCCTTTATTTATTATTCCTTTATTATCCCTTTATTGGGAGACTTCAAACTCTTAACTGGCATCAAAATGCAGTTAGATGGAATTAGTTCTACCATTCTGTAGCACTGTAATCTACAGTAATTTGTTATATGTTTCAAAAGGCATTGCTTTTGAGACAGTCTGTCTATATCGTTCAGGCCAGCTACTGTGCAGCCAGTAGTGGCCTCAAACTCATGGCAGTACTCCTGTCTCAGCCTAAGTCCTGAGATTACCATCATGTTCCACCATGCCTGGCTTTTAGAAAGCGTTTTTAACAATTCCTCCAGTGATATTTTGATGAGGTTTTCTTTCACTTTGCTGGTAGCCAGTGTTAAAAGTCACACTATTTGCAAAACATTTGTTGCTAGCTCCTTAGTCACTTTTTAATGCTTGCAAGAGGACTTTGAACTATACTTTTATTTGATCTTTAACGCCTCTGCCAGCCACAGAGCAACTCAAAGTATAAGGTGTGGTTTTCCCTGTAGAGGGAGGAAGGCAATTACAAAAAGTAATTCTTAGATTTTTTAGAAAGTAAACCTTAGATTTTTTTTAGAAGATCTGAAAAGTCCCTTAGAACTTTCTCTGCTAGCTGAGTCTCTTGGAAAATCCTTGCACATTTCTGAAGGTATGGTGCACCACAGTTGGAAAAAGAGCAATGGATGCGTCTATTTTATGATTACATTAATTCTTCCTAAAGAAGCAGCTGGGATGTACAGTAACAACAAAGTAATAATGTGTGAAGCAGTGAGCGGGCAGGTTCATATGGACTAGGAAGGGCCAGCCTATAAAACTCTAGTGTAGGAAAACCTAACTCCTATTTCAGCCATCTAGGCTACATTCATCAATGAACTGGAAGTCAAGTGATTTTTTTTTTTTTTTAATGACGACTGAACACAGAGCCTTCACACTGAGCTCCATCCCCAACCCTTATCTTTCTTATTTTGTTACAGGGTCTTGTTAATTTGCTGGGTCTGGGCTCAAATCTATTTTTCTGCCTTGTGCTCCCAGAGTGCTGGGTTACAATTCTGGATGACTTTCCCAGGATTACATGACTTTTTGAAATATGGACACAGAATACTAAATAAAAAAATGAACTTCAGGTAGCTCCCTGCCTGGACAAAGCAATTAAGTATTGTGTTTTAGATAAACTTGGATTGTTGCTGACTGCTTAGAGTTCGAGGTCAAGAGTATTCAGAGAATTTGTCTGAGATCAATAAGAAATGGTATGATTCATTAGTTACACTTGTCAGGAGAAGCAAGGTCACAGGAACCTGCCACTCTGCATTTGTTACCCTTCATCTAGTTCAAGGACATACAGTCCATGTCTTCTGAAGCACAGAGAAAATGGACCCAGTGAAATCAGGAAGTGTGATCCGAATTCTACATCTAGAAAGTGGCAGCATGAGTGGAATTACTTATTTTTCTCTTCAACATTTTTTTACTCATTGAGAATGTGGTAGAAACCTTTGTAAATGGAAATATTTTTGGAGTTTTACTGCTGGAAAGGAGCACATTCCTGTTTCCTATTTGCCTTCTGTGCTGTTTGATGAAAGGAAGAAATGGGTCATCTGTTATGTAGAAACCAAGAAACAGAGCATACTGAGTATGGCCTTAGTTGCCCATTCAAGGGGAGATCAGGAAAGTCATAACATGTATAAGCAACTTGCTGCACGTGTAACTTTTGCTGAGCTCCAGAACCCAGAAGGCAGCAGCAGAGGTTCGCAGGTTGCTTCCTTGCGTGTGTATCTTCCAAGTCCATAGGGTGCTACGTGGTCCTCTCGCCATGTGAATATGACCAAATCTTGGGACTGAGGTGGAAAGAGACAGAAAAAGAAGCAGAGTTACAGCAGGAGATAGACACTGACGGAGGGGTTAGGTTCACGTACAGTAAGTAGGTTTTGCTGTACACACTACATCCTACACCATCTTTTTCTTTTAGTCTTCTTTCTATATACATCCATGTGCACTTTATTCTTTTGTGCTGCAGCATAATTTTGGACCGATTTTTGACCTCTGGTATTGTAAACAGTGCCACAGTAAACATCCCTCTTGAGCCTTCAGTCTGGTGCTCTTCTGAGAATTTTATCTGAAGGACAAATTCTTAGAAATGAACAGGGAGCAACAAAGGGTCTATGCATTTTCAGTTTCCATAGATACTGCCAAACGGGTCTCTGGAGAGGTCATCCCAATTTACACTCCCAACGGTGATATACGGGAGTGGCTGCTTTCCCCCATCTGGCTAACACTAGGTGTGTTCAAGCATGAATAAACAGAAGAGTTGAATAGCTATAGTTGTGAATTGGAATTGTACTTAAGGCATCCCTCTCGGCTCTCTAGACCCCTGTCTCTCCCAAGCAGTGGAGCTTGGGGATGGCTAACGCCACCTACTCAAGACTGAAAGTTCCTGCTTCAGTGGGAACAGGAGGTGTTTCTTCAGTCTGTGCCCTCCTTGGCATCTGTCCCTGACAGGCCCAGCTAGGGTGGGGAGC
Source organism: Thryonomys swinderianus (assembly GCA_004025085.1). Classification (NCBI taxonomy): domain Eukaryota; kingdom Metazoa; phylum Chordata; class Mammalia; order Rodentia; family Thryonomyidae; genus Thryonomys; species Thryonomys swinderianus. Next base: position 98,191 of record PVIC010000910.1, on the reverse strand, counting down.
CAGGCTCTCTGGCTATAAAGAATGTGTGATTGGAAGCAAATTGATCTTTTCACAGCTGGCTATGTCCCCTCTCTCCCCTCAGCTTGGACTCAGCTCAGAATAAGGTCCCTGATATTCTGTGACAGCAAAGTTAGCATTGTTGAGGGCTGCCTGTTTTGGGGGGAAGCCTTGGTCCCTAAGAATAGCTTCTGCAGTGACCACTATGATGAGCCTGGAGACAGAGCATAGCTGTGTGTCCCAAAATATCTCCAAAGTGACACCCCACTTTGTCTAGCCTGTTGATGACCACATGTTCCTTTATTGCTGCCCAATGACTATACTGGAAGGCTGTCGGGTGACTCACTTAAGTAGAGTAAAATCCCTTATTCCTCCCTGGGAGACAATGGTCAGGGAGAGAGAGAGAGAGAGCTCAGTACCACCGTGTGAGGAACTGTGTGAGTACATGGGCAAAATAATTGAGTGGTTATTTCTAAGCACCACTCCTGTCACTGTGCACTTGAGTAATCCGCACTTATTCTCTTCATAGCACTCTCTCACCTGTGAGATACCTATTTGCTTGTCTGCTTGTTGTCTGCCTCCCCTATATGATAAAGGTTCCATCAGGTTAGAGATGTTGCTTAGTTTATGATGCATCATCACTCCCTAGAAAACCTCTTGGTACACTGGCGATTTTTTTAACCATTTTTTTTTTAATCTGTTGAGTTAATGAATGACTTTAGCACCTTTCTTCTTGGGCAATTTTGACTATGTAACACTATGAACTGTTGTAGATATTATCTTCATTTATGGCTAAGGAATGAGTCTCAGAGATTAATGCTTTCAGGACCACACAACTAGGGGGAGGAGATTTGGTAGGATTGAGGTTTGCTTTTTTCCCTGACTGATCCCAGACTTGTCTCTTAGACTCCTTGGATATTGATTTATTTTAGCTGTATATGACACAATTTAATTCTCATTTTTTTCCATTCTCCCACCCACCCTACAACCTCTTGCCCCTTATATACATAAGCTTTGTTTCCCTTTCTTATTACCATCATATTTTTTCTTCCCCTTGTTATTTACCCCTATACCCTATTTCCCTTTGAATGTTTTCTATTTCATAATATCTACTATAAATTCTAGAGCTCATTTACATCTTCAGTTTCTCATACCAGAGAAAAGATATGATATTTACAGATCTGTGACCTATTTATTTTATTTATGAGTATGTCCTGAAGGTACATCCATTTGAGTATAAATGATTCAAACTTATCCTTTATGGCAGAGTAATATTCCATTTTATAGATAAACCCACATTTTTTTTTTTTATCCAGTCTCCAGCTGATGGGCATTTGGTTTGTTTCAGAGATTTAGCTATCACAAACTGAGCAGCTGTGAACATGGGTGCACATATGTTGCTGTTGATATAAATCTTTTAATTCTTTCATGTACATACCTAGCAGAGTAGTAGCAGAGTCAAAAGGAATCTCTAATCCGAGTTTTTTTGAGGAATCCTTGGATACTGATTTTTGAAAAGATCAAGGCTCTTTCAGGCAGTGAGCAAAGACATCATCAAAAATATTTCCATATTGTGCTTACGACAGGGTAGATGTTATTCCTGCCCTTACCAGTGATCAGTACCCTGCATATTGAGTGTACATTAAGTCCTATTATTTTTGTGACAAACAGTAATGCTAATTTACATGGTTCTGTGCAAGTTTGGGGACATTTGAACTGAGGGACCAGGGAATCTTAATATACTTAAGATGTTGACAATGAGCAAAGAGAGAAAAGCACTGCTATTCAAGAAGCTGGTGTTACAGGTAAAGAATTGTTTATGCAGTTAACTTCACTTACTTCTATAATGACAGTTTTCTTTTTAAGTTTCAAGGCAAGAACTTTGAAGCTTAGCTTGAAGCCACACACAGGTAGAATTGGTGTTTGAATTTGTACCGATGTGAATACTGCACTACTTCTTTTTCTTCCTGATCCCTCCTCCTATCAGGTGTGGTGGTCAGCACTGTGGTCTCAGTGAACTGGATCATGTCACTGGCATCAAAAGGACTGCACACTGGTGGTCTGACAGTCTTGGCCACAGACTGTGACCCTGAAGGTTACTTGAGGTTTGGCCCTTTGCTCAGTATGATGCTATCCTTTAAGTGTTTGTTACTTCTGTTGGCCAGCTTCCTGGTTGAGTCCTGTCTCATCCATACAATGCAACCAGAATAAGAGGTCTGCACCAGGGTTCTGGAAGCCCACACCTGGAACTGTGGTTTTGCCTGTGAACTGGCTGGAAGGTAAAGCACTGAGCGCAGTCTTCCAGCCTCCAGCTCTACAATCCTCATGTTCCATGCTTCCATGCTTGGGCTGTGAGCTGCTAGCTAGGATCAAGTATTAGAATGGGAGGTAAAAGTTAATCTTTTTTGAAATGTTGGGTTTCTGATTCAGACAGCATGGTTACAGGATGATTAATACACTTTGGGTGTTTGCAGAAAGTTTCTTTCAATGTTGTTACTACTTTAGGTATTTATCACTTGGGTTCAGCTAGATGATTCTCTGAAATATGCACTTTTTTCTCCCAGCAGTAAAGCAACAAACATATGTCCTCAGATTGGATCCATGAGACTGAAAATCTTGGGGCTAATCTTTATATTAAAAGTCCTGTAGTTTGTATTTTGGACAGAATCAGTCCCAGAGTGGTTGTACTTGCAGTATTTAGGACTGAAATTATCCCTTTACCATAATAGATGTTTCCCCTGCCCTAACACACACACACACACACACACACACACACACACACTGCAAAAGAAAGAGAAAGAAAAATAGTGTTTCTTCAGGGAAGTTAGCCCCTTATTCATTGTGCTTGAACACAAGTTGCTATTTTCTCCTTGTTGGGCCTTGTGTGGGTATGCAGAACATTGCAGCAAATGAGACAAAGTTCCTGTCCTGAGGGAGCTCCTGGTCTATTATACTGGCCAGCAGCACACAAGCATGCTGACTGTGACTACCTTTGGGGGACACATTTGACTGCTCTTCCCTCCTGGCACTCCTGAACAGTGCCACAACGGCCCCACTTTTCCTAACTATATTCTCACTTGTCTTTGATTACATACCTCTCTGCACCCTAAAATATTTTCCCACTTTCCCACTCTCTCCAGCCCACTCACTCGTCCAGATCCCAAATCTGGATGTCACATCCCCAGGAAGCAACTTTGGTGCCCTTTGTGTCACTGCCAGGTGTGCTCCTACCTGTCACATCACTTACAGTTCGGTATTATGTCAGCTGGTACCTTGTTTGCCTCTTTCACTGGACTGTGAGCTTCTTGAGAACAGGAATGAAGCTACCTTGTTACAAGTATATACCTAATGCAAGCCACATGGTGGGTCTTCAATAATTATTCTTGAAACCAACCAATACTCTAGAAAATAGTCAAGACAAATTCATTTTTAAGAATTTCTTTGGGATTGTTATGAATATTAATATTTGTAAAGTGCTTATAATAATAATGTTTGAACCTAGGAATGGACTCTAAATTGTATAATAAATGCTAGGATAAATTGCTTTTTGCAAAGAATAAGGGGAGAAAAGGGCTGTCTTACTAAAGCTTGGGAATCAGGATAAAAGGAATATTTTGAAGACACTTTTAAAAGACAAAATGAGTTTGTTTTTTTTGAGACAGGGTCTCGCTTTGTAGTTCAGGCTGGCCCTCAGCTCACTATGTAGCCCAGGCAAGCCTGGAACTCAGCAATCCTCCTGTCTCTGCCTCCCAAGTGCTGGGATTACAGGCGTGAGCCACCATGCCCAGCACTCAAAATGAGTTTTGAAAAATGAACAAGTAGGAGCTTCTAAGAGGAGCAAAGCATCCAAAAAGTAAAGGGAATATGCAAAAACCCAAAGGTAGCTGGGAGGATGACAAGTTTGAGAGATTTTCTGTGGCAGAGGTACGTAGATCTGAGCTGGTGAGAAGACATTTGTCAGTGATTGTGAGTGTTCATATGATCCTATGGAAAGAACGTGGTTGGTACAGATTAATGAGATTAGATTTTGAGCCCAAACCCAGACAAGTGATCTTTTATGGGTCACTTTATTTATCTTGACTTTGATTTTGCCACTTATGTAATGTGCAAAATGCACTAACCTAATTTCAAATCTTTCATCTTAGAAAATCAAAGGATCTTGGAGAGACTAGGAGCTCTTTGAGAGCAAAAAAGGGCCTTTTTTCTAATACTTGGCAAATATTACTACAGTGCTACTACTTTGCCGTACTTCCACACTATTACTTCTACTTGTGTGCTACTAGAGTTTTACTATTGTTACCATTGATACACTATTACTGTATTAGTACACTAATATGCCACTGCACTATTATACAATTGCTTCTAACATAATACAACTGTTGCTATTACTGATGTTACCATTGCATAGTTATGCTATTAGTACTATCATACTACTACTACTACTAACATACCATTAGAGTACTAGTGCTATACTATTTGTGTATACTAGTGCCATACTATTACTATGTTGCACTAACTCCATACTATTGCTACCACCAGAAACAATAACTGATATCTACTAGATATTATTCAATGTCAGGTTCTAATTCACTCTCCATTTTTCCAACAATCATAGGAGATAGATTCTTTTGCTATTAACTTTTTTTTTTAATTTAGGAAAGTGAGCATCTGAGAGGTTAAGTGACTTGCCAAAAAGGTTGAGGTTCAGACTTGGTAGTAGACCTACAGAGTATCTGCTTCTCCCAGGGGCTCTGTCTAGCTCTGTTGAACGATGGAGTAGAAGACTAATGGACTTAATGAAATGGTGTTTTTCTGATGTTATTGCTGGAATGTTACTTTAGTGAAAAAATCATAAGGAGATGATTATCTACTGGTGATGGGATTAGATGCAGTTTTCTAAGTAAGGGGTTAGTCAAAAACTCTAGCTCAATGTGCAAATGCTTATTTCGGCAACCATCATGCATCAGGCTTCAGCTATGTGGGAGAAATGACAAAGTGGTTTAGCAGATATATTCATAATGCAGCAGTATGATTCACTGAGGGTGAGCTTGTGCTTTCACTCTCAGATCACATGAGACTTCTGTATTCCTTCTGAAGACAAAGGAAGAGGTTTGCATTGTCTCCCACACAGCTGAGGACAAGGAGCTGCTGTCACCCCTCTGGGGGGAATTAGATATAACCTCTAGTACACTTACCTCACTTCTTTCAATTATCTCCACCACCGTGGAAACGCAGTGAGATGAGACACCTTCAGGGTGTCACGGGGCCATCGATAGGTGAAGGAAGTTTAAAGGAGGGCGAGTATCTTTGTATGTTCACCCATCTTCAGAACTTCCAGAGACATATCTGAGAACATCTCGTTAACTCCATTCCATGGCTGTTGGATTTACTTAGTTGGACTTTATCCTTTGGCCCTCTGTTTAGACCTGGAGTCTGTGCTTCATCTCCTGGATCCTCTGGACTCTGTTGTGCGCTGCTGGAATATTTTGCTCTCCCAGCTGTTGGACACGACCCATTGATGGAGCAAGAGGCAGTTGCTCAGCGTCTGAACAGAAAGACCAAACAGGCTGGAAAAAAAAAAAAAAAGAAAAGAAAAGAAAAAGAAAATCATGGTTAGTAAGCAACTGACTTCATTCTACAGGAATTCTTTCTGGAAAGAGAGCATCAGAACGTTGTGACAGGCAGTAAGTCATCCATAAGAATGTTTACCATGGGATTCTGGCAAAAGAAATCTTTCGAGAGATTTCCTGGGTAACACAAATATAGTTTTCTCAAGAGTTACCAAAGCAGAATAGAGAATATTTGAGCCCAAGGAAAGAGGCTGTCTCCTCCTATAGTGGGGTCAGTGGGGAGTGCAGCAGCTCTTGAAATATACAAACTGCTAGAATGGTGCTTACAAAAGAATTTTCTGGTCCTCAAGTCAGTCTGGATAAAAGGCCAGCCACAGAATAAATTAAGAAGGATTTCCCTCCCCTCCTTGTAGCATCTTCTTTCCTAGCTGTGTAGAATCTTAGGATGTCAGGTTGAAGGAATCTTTAAGCATAAGATAGTCTGGCTTTCTCAGTGGGCTGGACCAAGAGAATGGAAGGACCCTGCGCAGACTCCTACACAGCCAGCTCCAGAATAGGGGTTGGCTGGGCCTTAATTCAGAATGCTCCCTCTGACCAGGACCATTACTGAGTGGATACTAAATATATTTTTCTGGTTATTTAAACTAAAGTAGTGTATGCCAGCACTATCTTTGTCTTCTAAAAGAGTCATCTGAAATTCTAGGAATCTACCTTATACTCACTTCTGCTTTCAGGCTGGTAATTCTTATCACTTGGTCTGTAAAGCTTATTCCTTGCACTCCTGTGAACACAATTGTAAGAGAGGCACTGAAGGTGCAAAGACAAACCCACTGTATTTCATGAGGTTTAGCAACTTACAGACCGGTTAAAGAGTCAGTCACACAGGATAAGAGCTTGCTTTAATACATTATACAATCAGTCGTAGTGTGTAATTGGAGAATGTAGAGATGAGAGAGCCTACCCCAGCCAGGGAAATTAGAGAGGGCTTCCTGGAGAATTAATTAATTTGATTAATGATTTCCCATATGGAGCCAATATTTAATATTTAATATAGCACTGCCAGATATTCTTCCAGACATTAAGGCATGTCAAATTAAGAAACTAGAAGTATTTCTCAATCTAGTAGGAGGGATGTAACCTACATAATTAAAGAAATCTGTTTCAAAGAAGCAGTGGTGGTGGAGACTGTAACAAGGTAAAAGTCAAAAGAATGAGGCCACGCTGAGGAGTTATTTTTGAAAGGGTGACCAGGGAGGTCATCTTTAAGGCATATCTTTTGATGAGATAACTAAGGCTGACTCTAAATGTGTCTGATAGGTGCTTCCTGGGCAGAGGACTAAACAGGACTATCATTGAGTCAGCAACTAGCTATGAGTATTTGAGTGAGGGGAAAAACCTGAGAACGAGAGTGGGATTTTCAAAGTTGTTGTAAGAAGAGCTGGAGAGAAATATGTAGACCAGGGCTGCATCACACACTGGCTGGGTCATGGGGGGGAAGATGGTGGTCAAATGGTCTTGAACAGCCTTACCAGCTATCCTGTGACATCACTGCATAGAGGAAGGTGCAGCTGGCAACAGATGAGTCATTGTGCTGCCACTTTTTGAGACATTGCGATGGATAATGATGAATGCCTTCCTGCTCCTAATCCAGATTCTATACAAGCATCTCTCTGGAAAATGCAGTGACCAGAAAAATGTGCCAAAGATGCAAAACATCTGTGCAGAGGGAGAAGCGAACTTTTACTTTGTTGTTTGTTCAGGCTTGGAATTTAATTCATGGGTATATGTGCTTGAATGACACAGAACTTTTAATTTACCTAAAAGAGCCCATTGGAAATCTTAACCTCTTTATCTTCTGTGTCCTATATGATTTTCTTCTCACCCTGGGGTATCCATTCCTTCATTTTCCCTCTATTTTCTCCTTCTGTATGCCTGGTTCTGATCACATTCACACAGTCTGTCAGTCTCTGTTAAATGTGTCCCTGGAGAATTTATATCCATTTCTTGCCTCATTTCATCATCACTTATATATTCATTTTAATCAGCTTTGTCTCCTCTGCCCATTCTCCCTCTCTGCCTTTGTTCCCACTGAAGCTTATATGAATCTAGGCTTAAATTACTAAGCCCGGCAGCCATGGATTTGGTCTTTATGTTACCACAACTCCTCGCTGAAATGGATTCATGTTCATTGGTCATTGCTGAAACTCAAGACTCCTTGGCATCTGTTTGCATCATTCTTCTACTTGGATCCCTCTGGCTATTCTTTCTCTTTTTTATATGTTCAACTTCTTATGGGTTATGTCCATCCCTTTCCGCCACCATCTTCGCATTCGGGTCTGGACTTTGACTTTAACACTTCTGAATGTCTCTGCCACTCCTAGACTCCATAGTTGCTTCCTATCTGGGGCCTGGAACTCTAAGTCTCTCAACTCCCACTCAGCTGATTAAGGGTTTTTAAGTGACCTTGAATGCACTTTGTTTCTATCCAGACCCATTTGCTATTTCCTTATTCTCCATTTCCTAATTCTCCCACTAGATAATTCCATAAGAAGACACAGAAGCAATGCTGTCATGGTAACTGAGTGATGAAAATTATTCCTTTTAAGTGTTTGATGATGACAAAGGTTGTCTTGATTTAGCTTTTTCAACTTTGAGAGAAATTTAAAGCCAGAGGAAAACTTAACTGCCTACCAGCTGCCTAATTAGCATAAAGAGCTCTTCCCTGGATCTGAGAATGAGAAGGACTCTTATCTTCTTCTTTAATCAAATCAATTTAGTTGAAGAATACAGCCAAATTGACAACCAACATTTTAACATTCCACCTTTCTAAGCATCTGTGATTTTGTTCCTGTTTTATTTGATGAGATGAGTTGCTTGATTTTAAGGGCTCTTTATGGATGGGCCAGGAGCTTGGGAAAACAGAGATTGTTCAAGACCGTTTAGAGGAAGACAAGAGGCCACAGACTTGCCAGAGGAGATAAATTTAATCAGATTGGTGGTTTGGAGAAATTACTGAGCAACTTGTTCAGCTCAGACATTCTCCCTATGGTTCTAAGAACAACAACATCAGTAGCACCGGAGAATGTATTAGGAATCTACACTCAGTCTCCACCCCAGCCTACTACGCACCAAACTCCTGCGTGGTCCCAGCTCTGTACGTGTTAATAAGCCCACCAGAAGTTTCTTATGCCTACTTGAATTTGAGAATCACTGGTTTGATCACCAGTGAGAATTGCTCGTTCCTCCATTCTCCTTGGATCTACCCTCAGAAGACCATGTTCTGCTCTGGTTTCTGACATGGAATTAAAAAAAGAGGGTCTGCCTGGTAGAGCTGGAAGAAGACATGATGTTTGGATGTTTCTGTATGTTAAATTCAGGTGCATCATGGAAAATTCCACAACTTCATATAACTAAACCATATTTCTAGCCAAACTTTTATGTAATGAACGTAAAATTTTGATGCTTTAATTTAGGTATGACTCTAATTTCAAATTGGCTTTGAATTTGGGCATGAAAGGAGAAAAGGATGTCATTTATTGAGGCTTTAAAACCACAATAATAGTTACTTATTTTTCTGTGTGGCCATATGTCATGCATCTTTAAAGCCAGAAAGAGTTTGTGAGTAGCTCAACTCAACCACTCTAGAGCTGGTGGCACATGAAGCCCAGATAAGGGAAGGCATTACTCAAAGTCACTGGGAAAGTCAGCTGGTGATGGCAGGCTCTCTGTCCCTGTTTGGGCGCAGACCTGTGCATCTAGCCAACACAACCAAGATGCACCTTAACCAGTTTCAAGTTGAAAGAAAGAAAACTCATTTTTATCTCACCCCCTTGAGGATTTCTTAATTCACATTTCAGCTTGGATGCCTCTGTATCTACCTCATTTCCATGGTCCCCTGGGGGATATGGCTTCCTTCAGTGTCACATGCTTGCATTCCTGCTCTTGCTTCTTGCCTCCAGCTTCCTTGACAGAAATTGGAAATGAATTGCAGCTGTTCAGTTGCTCTATGGAGGGGACCGAATTCCTAATCCCAAACTCAGCTCATCCCACGGAAAACACATAGAGCAATGAGGAAATGTTCTTCACTACAGTGTTGCGGCTAACCTCATTTCCGTTTAGTCACTTTTATTTCCAGTTTGTAGTCTAATCATTTCTCCAAACTAAATTACTTGATCGCTTGCCAGAGTCGTTGCCTGTAAATTGACAAATCTAGCTTTCAACATTGCATTTCGATTAATCCAATTTTGTTCAACAGTATGCCTTTGTGTCCCCCAGTTCTTCTTGGATATCAACTTGCAGGTATTTTTTATTTTGAAAAGTTTCACTGAAGACTCTGGCTTTGACATTAGGGACCTGTGAATTTACCTTTATAGCGTAACAGTGCTAGTTAATCTTTATTGCACACTTATATGCTAGATAATGTCCTAAGCATTTTCTATAGGTTGGCTTGACTGATCCTTGCTAAAATATATGAAGTAGTACTTTTTTTTTCTTTTTTTTTTGTGGTACCGGAGATCAAAGTCAGGCCCTTGTGTGTCCAAGGTTGGGGTGGTACCACTTGACCTAAATCCCCAGCCCCTTATGAAGTAGTACTTTTAATGATCATTTTTTAGTTGAGAAACTGAGGCACAGTGAGGTTACATAAACTCTCTGTGAGAACAGAGTTAGTAAGTGGTGGAACCAATATCTGAGCCTTAGGGATACCATGATCTCGATGCAGAAGGGCCCCTCTTCTGCTTAGCCACTCCCTTTCTTTGTTCAGTTTCTACTGTGGGAGGTGTTTGAGCTCAAGTCCTGAGTCTTTAAGATTACTTTACATAACTGGTAATGGGAAGTCATGGTTTTCTGGATGGCCTAGCTAGTAAGGTGGAGAGGATTTGCTGGGCTGGGGACAATGAAATTAGCTGTCTTCATAGAAGCCAGACAAGGTCCACTTAGTCCATGTTCAGTGCTGAGGAGGAAAACTAGAGATAGATGATGCTAGGGCATTCTAGATGTTTCTAGCTTTGTGAGTGCCATACACCTAAAATCTGTACCGATAGGTTGTACTTGGGTTGGGAGATAGCCAGCAATGCCAAGTACATACTAGGTATTTACAGGTGCTGTGTCTGACCTCATATCCAAGGTTGGCTTCAGGTTATGGCCGCAGGTTATAGTTACAAAAAATATTCACAGGTTCAGGTGAGGAAAAGTTTAACATATTTGAGATCAAAACAGGATGGTAAGTGGGAGACTAGTAGAAGAATCAAAGATATGAATAGAATTTGTCCCTAAGATATAAGAAGTGTAAGGATAATTTATAAATTCTTTATAGAAAATTAGTACAGCTTGCTTCTCTGAGGCAGCCAGAATGGATCCAGTTTGTTCTGTGATACACAAAGCAGTCTTTGGAGGGATACAGTGACTGACAGAGCCTTGGAGGAGTTGAGTAATAAAGGAAGATAAGAAATGTTCATGGTCCAGAAATGAAGAACTTAGGTGCTAGTACCATTTAGGATATGTTTGGTTGCCAGTGACAGAAAGATTCACTACCAGGAAAGAAACAATTCTGAGGCTAATGTTATCACCCACTGAATAATCTGGGCTTAGCAGAGTTAAGGTTCATGTCCATATTTAATTATTTTTCTGTGACATTTCACATCGGCAAACAGTTTTGGGTATCTCATCAAAGAGAAGAGGTATGAGAGGCATTACTTATACTCAATCTATCAGAAGAGAAAATTTTTTCTTAGAATACATGCATGATGTATTATGTTCAGAATCAAATTATGCACCTACTCTATGTTCCTTTTTCCAGTTTATTTAGTGGGGACAAGGGAGAGGGAATGTGTCAACACCAATCTCACTCTCCCAGGAGGTTTGAAGGGAGCATTGCTTGGTATTTGTCTTATTTCTTCCAAGTATACAGTGCCATACTCAAAGAAGGAATCACATTAAGCATTTATTACAAGGATAAATAAACTCATCTTGTTTCAACGGGCATTTGTCCATTAACTGATCCATATGCTGGCAACTGTATACATACAACACAAGAAACATAGAGTCTGGGTTCTGGTAGATAAATCTTCAATAAATACACGTTCCAGTATGCTTCAGTGCAAATGATGATGTAGGATCACCTGGGGGCTCCTTCAGGGAACCCAGAGCCGTGTCCTTCCTTAAGGGTGAGGCAGTGGTGCAGGAAAGGAGTCAGGATAGTTTAACAGAGGCTTAGGTAACAGAGGGCTCTTACATCTAATGTGCTTCTATGAAACTTATTTCCCTCCCATGATATTTGGCCTTCTGGCTCACGGTGGTCCCATTTCACTTTCCTCTCATCTTAGAACCCACTAGCAGAGTAGAGAGGACTTTCAGGGCTTGCTGACAGTGCTAGGTGAGCAGCCTTTGTCAGCTCAATGGCAGAAGGAACAGGAAACAAAACCACCTGTCTGCTGGTAGAAACTTCTTCCTATGGGTGACGCACTGCACCTCTGCTCAGGCGTCTTGGCCAAACCAAGCCACACAGACTGCTAGATGCATCAGATGAAGGTGTGCGATCCCCATGTGAAGGATGGGGAGTGGGTGGGTGGACAGTAATCTTGTCTGCTCTGAGGGACCTGGACAGTGTCCCATGGACTGTCCTCTCTGTTCCTTTTGGTCAGCCCTCCCTCCCTTCTTTATCCTCATCTTAGTGACCAGCTTTTCAACCCACATGGTGTGAGAGAGCGGCGGTTTGAGCTGAGTGGCTAGGGATTAATTGGAAGAGCCAAGACGCTGACTTCATCTCCACCTGATCCAGCCAGGAGACTGAGGGAAGGGGCGGATATCCTCAGCCAAGAGCATCCTGGAAAGATGTGGCTTTTCAGGAGGTGAAAAGATGCGTAATGCTATTTGGAGGCGAGTTATCCCAGAATATAGAGTCTGGTGGGCCAGACTGCTAAGGAATGCTTGTTGTCAGCCAGCACTGGCTCAGCACATGCTAGTCATCAGGATCAACTCCTGGCATGTGTAGGCTTTGTCATATGTAGAAGCCAATGAGAGAATGGGTGGGGGATGGGGACAATGACCAGAACCTTCACTTGTCAGTAGGAATAAATGTGCCCAGGTATGAATTTAGCACAGAGAGAGTCAATGTGTCCTGAATATTTAGAAAGTCTAATCATTTAAGATTTTTCTGTCTCTTTAAGCTACTTCAAGCTCCACCACCTTCCTGTTGCTCCCCAGATGTATTGTTGGACCCTGTATTCAAATTCTTCCTTAACATACTATTTGGAAAATAAGCTTTAAGACCAACTGTTCTTTACTCCCAAGGTTGTATTTCTGTCTATAGGCAACAGGAATCAATCCTTTGGCATCTACAATGGAAGTAGGTAGAAGAATTACTGAGGACCTATTACCTGAAAATAACATCTAACCAGAAAATAATGTCTTGAGAGGTAGAGATCAGAAATACCAGCTTCAGTCAGCCTGTCCTTACCCTACTTCCCTTACAGGGTGGTGATGAAACAGGAGAATGGGAACAGTAGGTAAGGCAAAGATAGGCTGACAGAGGCTGGCATTTCTGATCTCTGGTTTTCAAGGGTGATTATTTTCCAGTTAGGTCTTACTTGAAGTAAACATGGGTGATCATGGAATTTATTTTTATTCCTGGGACTGGAATGTTCTTGGATTGACCCTCAGGCATTCAACTTTTTGAGCCTTAATTTACCCATCTGCAAAACTGAAATACTGATAATAAAATAAATAGCTATCCTATTTATCTTAAAAGACTATTGTAAGAATTAAGTAACAACCATCTCTTATTGAATATCTACTGGATAATAGACACTGGGTTTAGAGTACATGGAAACACAGGGTCATTTATAAAATTTGTGTAAATAACAGAGGTTGGTATTATTTTAGTTATTCTATTTCAAAACATTAAAGTTAGGCCTTCAAAGGTAATAGATGAACCATTTTTCCTATTGCTGGGACCAAATACTTAACAACCACAATTTACAGGAGGAAATGATTTACATGGCTTACAGTTTCAGAAGTTCCAGTTCATAGTCATTCAAATTCCAGTCATAGCAGAAGGGCACAGTGAAGCGAAGCTGCACCACTTCATAGTGGTCAGGAAGCCACAAGGGAACAGCACTGGAGAGGAAGGGGCAGGACTGGATATATCGTCAAGGTCATTCCTTGTGTGAACCACCCATATATAACCAGAGGTGGGATTTACTCATATTTTAGCCTCTCTTGATTCAGTCACGTTCACCACTGATGGTCCCAAGTACACAATATGAAGGATTCACCATGAATTCTGGCATCAAAATCTTGCTAAAGGATTCAAATTATTCACCATCTCCACTTGTCAATTTCAGACCCAAGTCTTTTAAAATGGAAACTGCTTTACTAACCTTCAGTATTCTCTCCTCTGCCTCAGATTATGGCAATGTTTGTTCACCTGGTCTCTGTCACCAGGCTCAACTATTCTGGGCATCGTTTGTGTAACAGATACAATTAAAGAATCCTGCTTTGGCTAATAATCCTTCCATGGCTTTCTGGTCTTCTGAGATTCCACACTTTTACACTCCCTTGGTTCTTCCCAGGTTCTTTATAACCTAGTCTGTTCTAATATCTCCAGACACAAATCTCAACACATCATTCTTCTACCATGTTGCTGCTGTGTGTACTACTGCACACAGACCCACCATCTGTCTTCTAGCCTCTCCTTGAACCTTTGAAGAGGTCTCAGCTCCTTGAACCTTTTTGCCTAGCTCTGTTTAGAACTTCTTTGTTCCATCTTCCCATTTGAGTTCAACCTGAAAGTCTTTCCTCCTCTGAGAAGCATTATATGACCTTTTTCTTTTTTCCCTCATGACCTGTTTCAAAGCTGACTTCTAGTAATTATTTGTATTTGATGTTATGCATTATTTGTTTCATTTTAAGATTGGTATTAGACTTCAAGCTCTTTTAAAAACTGAGCTGAGTCTCATTTATTTCCTTACTCTTCTTTTCTCCCACAAGTATTGTATGAGCTCCTACTTTGTGCGAGGCATTGTATTCTTAAGAAGCTCAGTTATTTGAGCCTAATATGGTGCCATGTACAAAGCTAGAAAATACATGAATAATGAAATTAATCGACCAATGAATCATAGGTTCAATTTAAATAGGCCCAGCAATGCTGTCTATCATTTAAACCTATTTGCAGGTTCAGGAAGATTGACTTCTTTTCTTTTGCTCTTTCCCTCGCTCACACATATCTGTTTTTTCTTTTACTGGAGTCTTCCTTCTTTGTTTCATCTTCTGGCGGACATTTTAGTGGAAATAAACTGTCATATATATATAGGATCTACCATCCAACTAGTGACTAACTTGAGGACTTAATTGAACTGATTATTTGACTCTTTTCCCTTCTTGTTAGCTTGGTCTCCTAGATGGTGGAATAGACATGGTCACAGGATCCAAGACTAAGGTGTTCTCACACTTCACATATTAGATCTTTGTATGAGCCACTTGAAGGTCCTCAATGAGTTTTATTGCTTTTATCTTTAAATAGGAAATGTAACTATCTAATCTTGTGGAGAATAATTCTGAAGTTGTGTAACAAGTACTTGACATAGCTCTTGGTAAAAAAAAAAAAATGAGTCTATTTGTCTTTTATTGTATATGTGCTGCTGAAGCGAGCACTATTTGTCTTTTATTGTGATTCTCTGATATCCAGGATAAGAATCTTTATACCATAGTCTTGCCTTTTTGTTTCATCTTCTAGCAGACATTTTAGTGGAAAGAGACCACCACATATTTGTAGAACACATCATTCAACTGGTGACTTATTTGGACTAGGGTAAGAGAGGAAAGGAATTTTAAAGAACAGTAAATGAAATGGTCCTCTAAAAAGAGGGAATTAGAACCACTGGCTAAAGAAAAATTCCCATATTATTCTTCAAATTATTGGGAAATTTTTTTAGGGTGATTGGTTTTATATGTAAAACTGATATCTTTTCTATTCCATGAGAGTGCTCTGATTACTACACGAGAGAATGTCACATAAGGAAACTTCAACCCACTGTAGAGATAACATTTTATTATCCATCTTCTTTGCCATTAGTAGTCAGCTAGCTTCACATTCATTGTGCAGCTTCTTTGGGATCTTGGGTTGACTGGGACAGATCCTGAAAGACAGTGACAGATTCCAGATGCCTTCCTGGGTATGACTTATTAATTCTGTATTTTAACAAAATATAGTTAGAACAGCACTTATTCTCATGCCAACCATAGAGTCCATGGATGCTTTCTGATACTGCTGATCCTTCCTGGGTGGTGGGCCACTCTGACGTTCTGCTGATCTCCTTTCTTTGTGGATTTCAAGTGAAATGCTAAATCCCCAGCAACAGAGACATAGTGGCATCAGGAATTTGCAGAAATCCTTTGCATATTCTCATTTCACATCATTTCCAGTTACAAAGACGAGTGTAAGTATTGGGAGTCCTGTTGCTTAACTGTGCTGAGAAGGCTTTAACTGGAATACGTGTCTCAGCATAGCATGGTAGCCAGTGATTAGTGGGGAGATCTTGAGTAACTCATGCAATGTTTCATAGTCCTGATGTCTCTCACATGAGGAAAGCTGGAGGCCACATGTGAGAAAGTAAAGTCGTAATTGGAGATTGGGTTTTAATGTAGGAGAGAACTGACCTTTAAAGAGCAGCTCAGCTGAAGAGCAGTGCACTTCCTGTGCAGACTTGTGAGCCTTCTGAACCTCATCTTCTCTCCTACTAGATAGGAGTGATATTTGGTGCACATGTGTAGTGCCAGTGTGAGAATTAAGACACAAAGTTTGTAATAATCTTAGGTGAACTGTCTGACATATGGTAAAAGATCAACTACTTCTCTTGTCACCATTATTAAAAAGAAATCCTTATCGAGAATCTGTTATGTTTGATATTCTCAGAGTGCATGTTGCCACTCAGGCCTGAGGTAGAGATACTGAATGTAAAAATAAAGAGAGAGAACTTGAAAGTTCAGATAACATTTCCAAAGTTATGAGTGTGAATGATATGAGTGGAATTTAAGCCAAGCATTCTTTGATATCAGAACCTATTGATGATCTTGCTACTGAAAGATACTGACCAGGCGATACCTTGTGTCCTCTGCCTATTACTGAGTCAGTGATAACCTAATGGAGTGAATTAATTGCAAAACAACAAATACTTATATAGCACTTTGCATATGCCTAGTGTCACAACAGATAAAGAAAAAATAGATTGTCCTATCCTTGGATGCAACACTTAATTGTTCATTTGAGAATATAAGACAGAAAAAGAGATAGGGGGTATTAGGGATTATGTATGTGCTCTTGACCCCAGGGCTCTCACGATCACAGCCAGTGATTACTGGCTTACACCCTCAAGTATTTTCCAAAAAGGGCCCAAAATCCTGGGAGGGGGACGGTGCCCCAATTCTAAGTGGCATGAAGCTCCAGAAAGACCCCAGAAGTTAGATCAGGTGCCCCTTTCACATGGTGTCCATGTTAGTGCTTCCCAAATCAGCATTCTCCACTCAATTTGTCACTCATTACTTGACTGTCACTTTCACTGACTCTAAGTTGCTTGAGAATGGGTGGCTTTTGCTTGTTGGATCCCAGAGGAGAGATGCACTCAGCATATCCCAAGCTTCATGACAGACCTGTGCCGTGAGCTTCTCTTACCCCAGTGGTGAGTGCCTTTGATGTTTTGTGAGCACTGACCATTCCTTGTGTTTCATGTGTGCTAAGATTCTCTCTTCACAGACCATTCCTTGACTCAGTGTTACAAACCGAATGCTTGGGTATTGCTCTGTTGTATGTTAGAGTCCTTTCCCCATCATGGTGGTATCAGGAAGCAAGGACTTTCAGAGCTAATTAAGAATTAGATGCAGCTCTGAGGGTAGAGAATTCATGGATGGAATTAATGCCCTTTAAAGAGTCAGAAGAGAGCTTGTTTCCTGTCTTTCTATCATGGGAAGACGCAGAGAGAAGCTGGCCACCTGCAAGTAAAGAAAGTGCAGTCATTAAACTGTGGACTGTGAAGTCTCTAATATTATCTGACTTTCCAGCTTCTGCACTGTGAGAAATCAGTTTTTGCTGCTGAAGTTATGCACTGCGTGACATTTTTTGTTACAGCAGCCTACATAGACTCAGCTACTCGGGAAGCTCTGTGTGGCCACCTAGCCAACCATAGTCATCCTGCACTATCTCTGGGGCCATGACGGCCTGCAGTGTGGTGCCAGGATGAGTAGGAAGAATTTAAGACAAACTTCACACTCACTGCTTTATTGTCAGGATAGATGTTTCCCCTATAGGCAGTTTTCCTTCCTTTCCACTGGATACCTCCTTGTGTGCTTTAGCTCAGCAATATGCCTTCTGCCTGTCTAAGGGGGGGTTTTGTATTCTGAGGTTACATCTCTGGGCCTTCCTCCATCATAACCCTCATTTTCTGTGATTAATTTTTCCATTATCTTTCTCACTCTGCATTGTCAACCATCTTTAATTTTAATTAGTTTGACAGACAAATTTATCAGCAAGAGGACTTTGGAGACTTTGGATAAATGGTCATGGGATATGCATTTTTGATGGAAGACAGTGGAAAAGGCAGAAGACTCTGGTGAGTCTTTTCATGACCCAGTGGGGGTCTCGGAACCTGACTGCATTTAGCAGCTGAATGAGTAACACCCAGGAGACAGGCCCAGGGAAGGAATGCAGCTACGGAAAAGTTTACTCACTTGAAATCTTGCCCATGAGCCATCCTGGATGGGAGAAATAGAGTGTGATCTCATCAAAGCTTTCCTCCCTTGATCATGACCATATTCTTTCTTTCTGTCTCTCCCTTTCTCTATTTTCCTCTCGCCCCTCTCTCTGTTGCTTTCTGACCTACCAAACAACACTCCATTGGTGTTTTGAAAGCTCTGACAAGCACAATCCAGTTCGTCTCATTTCTAAATGAGAAGTATGAGGTTTAAAGTTTGCCCATGTTCCAGCAGCAACATGTGTCCTGGCTCCTCTCATCTCTTAGCACATCTCCAATGTGAAACGTCTTCAGACACTTTATACATACTTGCCATTACCTATTTTGCTATTATGTATTTTGTTGTCCTGAATTTTGCAGAAAACAATTTCAATAGTTTTTCAAGCTGGTGCTATATAGTACTCTTTACCAGGAAATAAAGTGGCAAAAATCCACCCTGAGAAGGTACAGATAGAAGTAGAAAATCAAGACCAAGTAGAATGAACCCTTGACTTATGAACTCAATTGATCCATGAGGGCTGGTAGTAACTCAGGTTGGTCAACTGAAGGCTCAGGCACCTCTACACAGCCTTCAAAGTCTCTCTCTTATATATAGACAGATCTCAGTGTCCTTTGAGAAACATTGGCTCACAATTTCTCACTTAACTCCACACAAGGAAAAATGTTATGTTCCTTTCAGAGTTCTTTATGAATTAAATCTGTATCTGAGACCATCTTCAAGTGCAAGCAGCCAGCATTTGGCTTGTAACTCAAGGCTTTAGTTATAAGTTAAAACTAAAACTCCAGTCATAACCCAAGTTGTTTGTGTGTCAAGCCAGTTGTAACTCTAGGCTGCTGTACAGGAAAATGCAAATACGCAAACCTGTGTACCCATATGATTGATATATTTGAGCCTTAAATATGACTCTGTTTCCCAAGAACCAAGGAAATTCTTAGAAATGGTTTTAGTTATCTGTCCTCAGGAAAAGAGCGGCTCTGGAGCCAAAGATAGTTTTTGCAAGTATGTAGGTCTCAGAGAAGTCTTTGTTAAAGAAGCTTTACCCCTTGTTCAACAAATACTTATTTACTAGTTCCTGTATACCAGGTACTATGTTGTGATAAGAGTATACACAGTGAACAACACTTGTGAAATTTGGAGTATAGTGGAAGAAGATGTTAAAAATTGTACTCATATTTATATTATAAGGAAAACAACTCAAAAGGTTAAGATGATGGGATGGAGAATTTCTTGAGTGTGAAGTTTCAACTAAGAATATGAGGATTCTTAAGGTCAACACTGTGGAGCACTGGAAAGAATACACATCCTGTTAATCTAGAACAGCAGGTTCAAATGTCCTAGAGCAGGTAAGCAGCTATTGTATTCCAGAAGTGTCAGGAAGGACTGTGCCAATGGGAATTTCCAAAGACAAAAGGGAGGATAGTTTGTGATTAGCCCTGAGAATAGGGGGAATTGAAAGGTCCTCCTCCAAGCCCTGCTGAGTTGTGGCCTTTATCCTCGGGAGCCACTGAAAGTCCGGAAAGATTTCAAGGAAAAAAGGGGCTGATTAGATTTGAATTTATGAGCATTACTCTGGCTGCTAAGGACAATGGCAAGAGACCTGAGGACAGACAAGAGTGCTATCTAGAGACATCCTTGCCAGAGATGAAGTTGTGTGGTGGACGTGGTTGGAAGGCATTTCAGAGTCAGATCCTCCACAACCTGACTGTGTCTTGTGCCAGAGGCAGGTGCTACCTGCACAGGGGAAAACCGAGGACGATGCTCTCCAAAACCCCACGTTCCAACGATCTGGACTCCTGGCAGTAGGGTGGGGTAGAAACCCAACCTGCATCAAAATGATGGATGGTGTCCTCTTTCCTCACTCA
This sequence comes from Thryonomys swinderianus, assembly GCA_004025085.1. Taxonomy (NCBI): domain Eukaryota; kingdom Metazoa; phylum Chordata; class Mammalia; order Rodentia; family Thryonomyidae; genus Thryonomys; species Thryonomys swinderianus. The sequence continues at coordinate 78,018 of PVIC010000910.1, read as the reverse complement.
GTCTGCCAGGCAGTAGGAGACCTTCAGAGAAAATCGTCACACTCAGAACCCAAAATGCGTGTGTCACATCACAGCAGCTCACATCTGGGATTTTTCACCAAGTAATTGTAGTAAAAGCTCTTTCCAGTCGTCTCTTTGTCAGAGCAGGAGCCGGAGGTGGGGGGGGGGGTAGTGTGTCCCACAGTCGCTGCGGGTGGGGGAGGGGAGACTTGACAGCTTCTGGCACAGCAAACCATGAGTATTTCCCGCAGATTTTTTCTGAGTTGCTGGGTCTTGCTCTGCGGGCAGATAGATGCTGGCGCTCTGATGACTCACTTCTGAGGGATCAGCCTGTCATAGGTTTGAAGAACGGAAGAGGCCTGGCGCCAGACCCGGGGCTGGTGACATAGTGGCTTCTTGCCTACTTTTTTGTAGTTGCCCCAGTGGGCACATCTGTGCCCAGAATTTGTCTTCTTGTGTCAAAACACAATGAAGGTTTGTTCTCTGCATCCGAAATGATGACTTCATGGCTCTTTCAAAGCAGAATAAAAGTTGGTGGCGCACACTGGGCAGGGAGTTAATGGAGTTAGAGGGGTACGTTACAGAGGTCAAGTTTCACATGGGTAAGGTCTTGAATGCATATCTGGGAAACTGCAAAGTCCCAAATTTTAATTATATTAGCATAAATGTCCATTTTTACGTAAAGGAATTATGAGTACAAAAGTTGTTGGGATGATGTTCATAGAATTATTTTCCTTTCCTGTGTAGAAAGCATAATGAAGAACAGTGACTTTTTTTTTTTTTTTTGAGACAGGGTCTCGCTTTGTAGTTCAGGCTGGCCCTGAGCTCACTATGTAGCCCAGGCAAGCCTTGAACTCAGCAATCCTCCTGCCTCTGCCTCCCGAGTGCTGGGATTACAGGTGTGAGCCACCACACCCGGCACTGTGGTATGTGGTATTGATTGCTGGTGGGCATGAGTCTCTATGCCCAGCATTTTATGTGGTTACCAGGGATTGAACTCAGGACCTTGTGATTGCGAGGCAGGCGCCAGAAAACCACTGAGCTAACCCTCCAGCCCATGAAGAACAGTGACTTTTAAAAATTTTGGGCAGTGACCTATAGTTGGAAATGCATGTGATACTGTGACTCTGAGCACTCATATGCACTGAAAAATGTTTCATGAAAAATAGTAGTCCCATGTGTAATATGCACAACCCTTCTATTATGTGTTAATTTTTTTCATTTGCAGAAGTCTTCTTGTGACCCAGTATGGCAATTTTATGACTACCTGTCAGGTCTGACTTGAAGTGCAGAAACAAATGATGTGAAAAGAGCATGGCTCTGGGCTACTGGGGCTCAGCACCTCGCTTTCTACTTGGGTACTATTCAGGGTTTTCTAAATTTTCCTGTATGGGTCAGTATGGGGTATATTATGCTTTGACAATAAACATCTGGGTCTTACAGTGGCTGAAAACAACTAATTTACTTCTTACTCATTCTGCTTTGGAGTCTCAAGTCCTTATAGCTCATTCCAGTCTTGTCTGCTCCTCTGCTGTGTAAGCAATTTGACTTTTGGCTCTGATTTTTATTTGCTGTATAAACCTGGACTAGCCATGTCATCTGAGTTAACTTCGTGGTCATGTGACCTGAGCAGTAGTGTAGGGTCTGGTGTTTAGAAGGGTTTTGTGCTTAGCTTATTATTCTGATGTCAGTGCCCTAAAGCTCTAAATTCTTTTTCTAATACCTGGGATCAAACTCTAAAGCTTATGCTTGCTAGGCAGGCATGATGCCACTGAACTACATCCTGGGCCCTCTAAAATATTTTTTAAACAAACTGTCTTATGTTTTCTTCTTGCACTGGGACCTCACAAATTATGTAGCTAGTCCTTAGAAAATCTCTTTTAGCTTACATTTTTCTTGTCTGCAAAATGGGTTAAAAGTGCAGAACTCAGGATTCTTAAGACTAAAAGAAGGAAGAAAATGTGGCCATACGTGTTAGAAAAACATTGTTTTTAACTTGCTGGCCTCATTTTCAGTGGTAGCACTATAAAACTCCTATGTACACATCCTCATCTTAGAAAAGGCTCTCTGGATGTTTCCCTGTCTGCCCCCTTCTGTTTATGTGAATTCTGTTCATTATTCAAGACCCAACTTTAAAGCCTTATTGGTAAACCTTTCATAGCTGCCCAAACCACTCTCAGAAGTCAAATACCATTAATTGTGGGCTTCTCCTCCATGACTTTCAGTTGGTTCCTTCCTTTCCCTTGATCAGGGAATAGGCCATTCACACTTACCCAGAACATTTAGTAGCCTCCTCATTAGGTGCTCATCTTCACTTGGTTCTTGGATCCGACCATCCATGAGGGAGGGGCTATCTTGCCATTGTTTCAAATCTTTTATATAATGCTGTTTCCACTTTTAGAAACCTTCAAGGACTCCTACCCCCTAAAGCATATAGGTCTTTGTCTTGCACATAAGTTCTGCCTTCAGGGTCTTCCTTGTTTCCCTTTCCTTTTTAGCCTCACACTGCACCTGTCTCCCTGCTCAGCACATTTTCTTTGAAATAAAGTGGCCTACCTGTCCTCCATTCTGTGTGTATTCTCTTTCATACTAAACTGATCTGCTCCCAGTCTTCATCTGGAGGAATCTAATTTTGCTTTTCACTTTTTGGCTGAGATTCAGCAGCCCCCAAAGACCTCCCTAAGGGTAGATTCAGAGCGAAAAACACCCTGCCCCCACCTTCTGAATACCTATAATATTTCTCAGGCTTTGACATGTATTCCATATGCTTTGCGTAATGTAGTCAACATCTTGGTTGAATTTTCTGCCTATTCCATAGAACAAAGACAATAAGACATACCTGGCATATCTATCATGTTTTTCAGGAGCCTCTGGAGTAAAGGAATCCTACAGGAATCCTGGGGTATTGTGATCTCCTCAGTTGGTCCAAATCATCCTTCCTCCTGTAGGCCCTCTTAGAACTTTATACATTCTTCTCATATAGCCCAAGCTGATTTCCATTCAAATTGTAACTTGAAATGACAAGTTCTACCATTGCAGCTCTGCTGAAGGCTGGTCTCAGTCACTACTCAGTGAATTGACAGTTGAATGGATGGATGAAAAGAAAGAGATCCAGGTGGAAAAAGGAGGTTTCTAGTTACTGTGGATGTGTATGGGTAGGGACTCTCAGTTCTTGTAAGTATAAGAGAAGCTAGGCAGTGATAACAGTTTTATTTTTTTACTGATTTCAGATAAATACCCATTTCTCAATCAAATTAATGTCAACTGTGAGTTTCCATAATTCCACCATACTCTTCCTCACGCTGGAATCAAGGCTGATAGAGGAGTCTTACATGTGACCTGCTATTCTATGGCAGAAGAAAAGCAAAGATGATGGAAGCATGCAATGAGATGTTAAGCACCCGAGGAGAAATAGCTCACCTTCTATTGACTGACCGATCTCCTGGCCACAGGAAAAGACAGGGTAACACTCTTAGAGGGTTTGGCCCTGTAGAAAGAGGCAGTGGATATTCTTACAATAACATTATCTTCTACAGTGGATGCAGTGATTCCTGTGGAGATCACTCCACCAATGTTATGTTTTTTTTTTTATTCATACTCAAACTCATTTCTGGTCCTTTCTTACATCCCACCATATTCAGGAGCAGTGTGTGCAGCACTTTTCACAAGTTTTGTCCTTCCTTGTTGCATATGAGCTTTCTCCAGCGAGTAGGCTTTCTACCCTGTCCTCTCAGGTATCAGAGGAAATGCTCTGAGTTCAAGACTGCCTATCAATTGGCAGGGAAGTCTTTCTAATCCTCAAGTTCCACTTACAATTAGAGATGTACCAGTAACAGAGTAACAGAAGTGATGTTTTGACCCTCTCTCCCCAACCCTTGCTTTTACTTCTCTTTCTCAATTGTTTTTGATTTTGGTTGAGGAAGAATGTATAATCTTTTGAACCCTTTTACTGTAAGAATTCCTTAGTCAGTAGAGCTGTCAAATCTTGTTATTGATGTGTGCATTTTCACTGGTATGAAGAGAGACTTTAGTGTTGTTCTTTTCAATATTGTTTTACTTAAGAGATTTCTATACATGTCAAAAAAATATTGATGCTCTGAAACAGTATTTAACATGTTCTTTCCCACTCCAGGATCATATTCTAGAGAAAAGCAAGAATCATTCTGGCTCATCTTGAATTGTTTACAATCCGATAGCCGAGAACAATTAGAAAGTAACTGTTTAGATATTTTGTGAAAATGAGAATTAACTCGTGTCATATACTGGTACAAATTTCCCAATGTTGAGTGTGATTGTGAGCTGTATATAAAATGTACCAATAAAGAATTCAATTTAAAAAAGGAAAAACATGCAAAGTGTGTATTGTGGGAAAACCTTGAAACCTAACTAGTCACACTGGTCTTGGTCAGTACATGTAGAATTCAGTGGATCCTTTGTAGGGACACGTGCTGAAAAGCAGGCTAGGTCTATCTTTATGTGATGGAGTTTTACACAAGCCAAAGCGAGGGTTCATGTTTCTGTCAAATAGAATGAGCACTGTTACACCCTACCAGTCTCTAATTGTGCAAACTATAAATCTATGGATGGTGCTTCGGTTTTTAGTAGGAGGAAATGGGAGATATTCTGACACATGAGAAAAGGGAAGAGAAAGGTGAAGTACAGTTGAGATGAAGTGCCACACTGGATTTCTACATAAAATGACTTCATGAGGGCCGGAGGGTTAACTCAGTGGTTCCGGCACCTGTCTCCCAAGCACAAGGTCCTGAGTTCGATCCCCGGAAACCACATATAATGCTGGGCGTGGAGACTCACACCCACCAGCAATCAATGCCTCCGCATACCACAATGCCAGGCGTGGTGGCTCACGCCTGGCATCCCAGCACTCGGGAGGCAGAGACAAGGGGATTGCTGAGTTCGCGGCGGCTTGCCTGGGCTACATAGTGAGCTCAGGGCCAGCCTGAACTACAAAGCGAGACCCTGTCTCCAAAAAAAAAAAAATAAAAAAAAAAAATAAAATAAAATGACTTCATGAGAAAGTATGAGGAAGATATCTAAAGCTGAAGCACGAATGCTTGTGGAAAGCTAGGATTCTCAGGAAGAGCCACATATTTTGTAGATAGGCAACAAATATGGCATTGCTCTCACAAGGTCTCTTCCTGCAAACCTCAGAGCTCAGTGGTAGCACTTGGCAGGCTGTGTGGACTGGGAAGATGCCAGGAGGAGGGCCTGGGAGAGAAGAAAGCTCTCACCAAGGGCCCTACGTCTGTGGCCCTGGGAAGATTTCCTAAAACTGTCTGCTCATGGGAAGATTGCAAAGAGCCTTGCAGTGAACCGTTCTGGGAGCATTTGACATGACAGTGGAACAAAACAACAATAATGACAGTTATTTGGAATTGACAATGATTGGGATTGGTCACAGTTGCTGTCACTCATCGATGCACTGTGAACTCGTAGAGAGTCTGCCAAAAAATGTGCACTCACTTCAGGAAAAGAAAAACTTGTATAAATATGTTAATACAAAATGCATGGAGACTTCATGAACTTACTACAAGTTACCTTTGGTCTCTATAGTTGCAAGAGGCACTCAAAGTGGCAGGTATTAGTTTCCAGATGTTTATTAGTGCAGAGAGCTGCTGCTTGGGTGACCTGGGTCCCTGAAATTGCCACATGTGAATTTTCAGTTTCTTCTCTAAGCTCTAGCAGTGTGGTGGGTTTTCTGTGCTATACAACATTCTGTAGGGTCCCCTGTAGATTAAAGTCTGCAGGTGCTGAATCAGGAGAATATGCAGGGAACTCAGGTGTGCCTCTTTCCACTTAGCTCCTTGGAGAATTCATGTAGGGTTGTACTGCTCACTCCTGCCCCAGGCACACAGTGTGTGGGCGACTTCTGCAGTGAGTGTGCTGCCTAAGGTTTGCCTGGTTTCCCTTTATGTACATCACACATGGAACTATGTTTTTTAGACTTATCACAAACCTGTGAAATTGTCAGGTGTGTTGGATGTTCAGTTCTAACCTCACATCTCCATCACTGTTGTACTTCACTAACATTCTCAAATTCTGAAATACCAGATTAAAGTGGCCTTACTTCCTCGATCATAACTGTACCTCTCCCATTTTGTCACTGTTGACAATGTCACTTGTTGATACTACACCCATGACAGTAACATCAGCTGTTGAAAAATATCATACTATTCTTCTTTTCCTGGAGTGTATACACATTTCTGTTGGATGCTGTATATTCACAGGCTTTGTGTTGTCTTTGCTATGGTTCTTGTTGTCTTGTCCCATGGGGTCACACTGGTAGGAGGGTGAGCGAGGATGCAAGAATCAAAACATGGATTCTTGGTCAAAGGAGGAAGCTTCTTCTTTACTGCACACAGGGTTTTGGCTTTTATAGAGGATAGGAGGGGAAAAGGGAACAAGTTGTGAGGGGATAGGTGGGCTCGTGGTAACATGGTCCAAAACAATTGGGTTAGCTGCGTGATGGGGCTGTTTATCACTGGAAGCTATCCCTGTGTGTGTTGCTATATGGACACTGGTGCTGGGCAACATTTCCCCCTATTTATATATATGTAGAAGGGAGGCAAGAGGCTGTGCCTGTCTTAGGTTGTCCCCAGTGTTGAGCAGGTGGCAGGGGGAGCTTGGTCAGAAGTGGGTAGTGTTCAGGTGGGAGTATATGGTCAGATGTTTGTCGAGGGGAAGGTATCCACGGGGTTCTTCCTGTGGAAAGATACAAGCATATCCTCGCCCTAATGTAAGGAGAGGTGCTGTGTCTCTCTATTGATGGGCTAGGGGATCCTTCCATTGTACTAAAGGCAGAGGGGTAAGGGGGAAAATGGGCTCTAATGGCGATGGGCCACCATTTGGCCATTCTTATCAAAAGTGAGGAAGGTAAGAGTAAAACAGGCCAAGCAAGTTTGTCATGTGGGTAGTGGGCCATGGTGAAGGGGATTGTTTTTTGAGGAGTGATTTTAAAGTACGATTTGTATATTCTACAATTGCTTGTCCCTGAGGGTTATAGGAGATGCCTGTTGAATGTTGTAGTTTGAAGTCAGCTAGGAAATGAGCTAACATTTTGGAAGTGTAGGCTGGGCCATTGTCGGTTTTAATCTTGTGAGGGATTCCCATTTGGCAAAAGCAACAAAAAAGGTGGGAGATTACTTGTTTGGGTTTTTTGCCACTGAGTGCAGAGGCACAGACAAAATCTGAACAGGTATCAGTGGTGATATGAATATATTTAAGGTTTTTAAAGGAGCGGTCATGAGTGATGTCCATCTGCCAGAGGGAATTAGACTTTAACTCTCTGGGGTTTATACCCTGTGCTGTGAGGGGCCCCAGAGGTAGGAGCAGGCCACATGAGGAGCAAGCTCAGACTAGCTGTTTATATTGTGATGGGAACAAAGAGGGGAACATCTGTGAGAGGTTGGAGTGGAAGAGACGGTGGCTGTGGATGGCTAACGGGAGTTCTGCAATGGGATCTGGTCAGGCTTGGAGGGCAGAGACCAAGGGGCCCTTGACAGAGATTACGCCATCAATGATTTGATTACTCTGTGATGGTGGTCCAGGTGGCTGAGAATGGGCTCTTAAATGTTGTATATAGAGGGGCTTTGTGCGTTGTTCTGAAAGTTTTTGAGCCTGAAGAAGCAAACCATCTCGGGAGCTATATGGCATAATTTTGATGTAGGCAAATGAGAGACTTGGGAGGAGATCAGCCACATATTTACTGTCAATAAAAAGGTTAGCAGGTTCATTAAAATCTTGTAGGACAAAGATGATGACTGCCAATTCTTTGAGTTGTACCAAGCCTTGTTTAGACTCTTTTATTTTTATAAGGGATTTTTTTGCTTGGGTAATAACCAATATAACCATATCACAGTGGACTGCCATCTGTGAAGACTGTGAGTGCTTGAGGGATGGGATGTTTGGTAATGGGGTTATGAAAAATCAATCCAATGATTGAAGCAGTTTGATGATTGGATGGTTTTGCAAGTGATAGGAATTTTGTCCAGCATACCCTTGAAAGGTCCAGGCAAGAGAGTCCTCTACCATTAGAAGAGCCTCAAAATCTCTGACAGTAGTTGGGAGACATATGATGTCAATATCCTTACCAAAGGCCTGTAGGGTTTGCCTCCTAGCCTTTAAAATGAAAGTCACAAGGAGGCATGTTGATGGGTTGATATCCCTTGTAGAAGATCCAAGGGCCCAATGGAGCCACTTGATAGGGCCTTGAGACTGCCATAAGCAAGCCAGGGGTATGTGAGGGGGAAGGATTAGAAGGAGGGCCATCAGAGCCTTAGTGAGGTCATATCTATAAAGGAGCGGAGCCTGTAGTGCTTTATGTCTTTTAAAGCTTCTCTTGCAGTCAGAGTGAGAGTGCAGGGTGATGAGGGGTCAATAACACCACACAGCAATTGAAAAAGAGGCTCTAAATGAGAGGCAGGACTGGGTAGCCAGGGACAAGCCCAGTTAATTTGACCTAGAATCTGTTGGAGCTGACACAAGGGAGTTGTTGGGGAATGGAGGTCTTGGGGACCTGGCAAGAGGTATTAGTTAAGTCTATTTGAACCCCCAGAAATTGTAAGGGTGACAGTATTTATTTATTTGGAATTCTTGTCTTTGGAGTCCCTGCAACAGGACAGAAAGGGTTTGGTGGAAGGTAGCCTCCTGGGGACAGCACATGAGGATGTTGTCCATACAATGGTAAAGGATGCATTTAGCTGGTAGGATCAGCCAGTGGAATCTTAAAGTGGGCCCCTGATTGTTGAGGGGGGGAGGGGGGTGTAGTGAAGGCAAAGCATTGTCGATCTCCCTTGTGTAATGGGATAGAGAAGAAGCAGTTTTTGATGTCTAAGGACATGATATATTGTCCTTGTGGGATGGCTGACAGGAGTGGGAGTCCCAATTAGGGTACTCCCAGGAGTTTCATCTTTACGTTAATTGCCCTGAGATCATGGAGGAACTGAAAATAGCCCATCTTTTTTTGAATTACAAAGACTGGGGTATTCTATGACTTGTGGTGGGCTTGATGTGATGGGCCTGTAATTCTTGGTTAACAAGATGATGGAGTGCCTCAAGTTTAAATAAAGGCAAAGGCCACTGCTTAACCCATACAAGGGTGTCTGAGGCCCAACGCAGCTGAATGGGGATTGATGGAAGGAGACCAACAGTGGTGTTTAGTATTGGGTGCTGTTCTAGGTCATCAGTAGTGAGGACTGCACCCATTACCTCAAGTAAGTCACAACCAAGCAAGTTATTAGACATCTCTTCTAAAATCAAGGGGCTAAATTTTCCCCAGTGATTGTCAGCATGACTCCAGCTAATGGGGGAAGAGGTGGTCAAGAGGGGCTTGTGCCACCAACTCCTTTGACCAGCGGGCCTGGAACTAGAGGCCAGTTGTGGGGGAATCTCATCTTTATGAAGTATGGTTTCATCTGCTCCAATGTCAAGGAGAAGTTTAAATTCTTTGTTTGCACAAAATAGGGTAAGCTGTGGCTTAAAGGTGTCTATAGGTGTGGTCCAATGTACCTGATGAGGAGATATTGGTTTAAGGGCTAGTGCAGTGGGGGCGTTCCCTTTGAGTGGGTCTAGGAACTGCCCCACTATTAGTTGAAAGGGGCAGAGTCAGAAGCAGAGGAGGGAGTAGAAAGAGCGGGTAAGGGAGAGCCATCGTTATGATATCTGGTGCCGCAGTCATGTTTTCAGTGGTATCCTTTTGCACACCACAGGCAAGGAGTGGGGGACTGGGCGGAGGATGTAGAGCAAGGATTGTGGTGTGTCTTAGCAGGTAAGGGGGGTGGCTTGGCAGGCAAGGGCACTGGGGGCAGAATGGAGGTCGAGCACAGTGGGCAGAAGGCATAAACATGACCTGGCTGATGGCAGTGCCAACACCTAAGAGGTTGGTGTCCAGTGGTTTTAACACTGCAGCGAACACATTTGAAGCCAAAACTGAGCCAGCAGGAACTCTGATATTTTTGGTAGTGAGAATCCAGTCATCAAGGGGACGCCTGGCACAAAGAGGTGATAGCTGACTGGTAAATTTTTTGAGACCCTTCAACAACAAGGTCTTTGATCATAGTCATAAGCGCCTGGGTGGGCAGCTTTGGGGGTAACCATGTCTATGATGCATTGAAAAATGTCAGGAAAAGTTTCATTAGTCTTTTGGACAAGTTTAGACAGAGGGACTAAGCTGTGGCGTGAGGGCACTTTTTGCCAGGCTCAGAGGGTGTAGTCATGAACCTGGTTGAAATAGGGTTGGTTAAAGGCAGCCTGAGCAGTGACTTGAATATGTGGGCTGACACCTTTGAGCTGGTCTGCTGTTATTGGAACAGGGGACTGCGCAGCCATGTTAATGTGGGTTGCTGTTCACACTCATCAAAGAACATGGCCTTAAAGACCAGGAAATCTTCAGGCTTTATGTAAATATGTGCAAGGTCTAGCCAGTCTTTAGGGCAGTTGAACCCTTGTGCAAAATTATCAAGCAATTGTAGGGCCAGGGGGCTTTGAGGGCCGTGATTGGTGACTGCTGCCCAAAGGTTTTTCCACACCTTAGGGTTAAAGGGTGCACAATATACTTGACCTCCTGGTTGTGTGTAAACAGAGAAGGCTTCACACGGTGAAGGGGGCCGGTTATTAATGGGGCGGCGCAGGGCCAGCGTTGCGCTGGGGTTGCAAGCAGCAAAAAGGTGGGGGGGCCGGGCGTCGTGGCTCACTCCTGTAATCCCAGCACTCAGGAGGCAGAGACAGGAGGATTGCTGAGTTCGAGGCTTGCCTGGGCTACATAGTGAGCTCAGAGCCAGCCTGAGCTACACAGCCAGACCCTGTCTCAAAAAAAAAAAAAAAAAAAAAAAAAAAAAAAAAGGTGGGGGGGAAGTTCTTAGAGTCATCTTCCGGGGTGGGGCAGGAAGAGGGAAGGGGAGGGTATAGTCCAGGAGGTTTGCGGAAGGCACATGTGGGTGGAGCATCAGGAGAAAAAGCCGGAAGAGACGCTGAGGGGCAGGCGAGGGGCGGGTGAGCAGGTGGCTCCGCGCCATTTTGAGACGATTCGGCACCAAGCAGGACGCTACCCCTTGTATGAGAGAGCTCTAACGTGAACAGACAAGAAGAGTACAGAGACTGAAGAGGAGAAGGAGAGAAAAGGCGATGACAGCACGGAGGTATGTGGAGGAGTCGCAGAGTGGGGGAACCAAAACAGGTGAGCGACGAGAGAAATAAGTAGAGGAAAAGAAGAAAAACAGCGTCAGGAGAGGGAGGTAGGAGGGTTCCGCAAAACATGGGAGCTAGGGAGCCAGTCACCGGCTGGGGGGTCTGAGACTGGAGGTCCTGAAAGGCCCAAACAAGGAGGTGGACTAGACGGACGGGGGTCTAGCGGCACTGAAAGGAGCGGTCCGCAATAGACAGAGTAGCCAGGGGGCCAGTCACCGGCCACAGGTTCTGAGACCGGGGGTCCGCAACAGAATACTCACCTGAGAGGGGGGAGGGTTCCCCGCAGCAGCGTGCCCCATGTTTGCGCGTCGGTTGTCTTTGTTGTGGTTCTTGTTTTGTCCCATGGGTTCGCGCTGGCGGGAGGGTTAGCTGGCTCACACGAATCAAAACACCGATTCTTGGTTGAGGGAGGAAGCTGCTTCTTTATTGTGCATAGGGTTTTGGCTTTTATAGAGGATGGGAGGGAAAAAGGGAGAAAGTTGAGAGGGGATAGGTGGGCTCATGATGGGTCCGAAGTGATTGGGTTAACTGTGTAATGGGCTGTTTACGATTGAAAACTATCCCTGTGTGTGTTGCTATAAGGGCACTGGCACTGGGCAATAGTCTGTGTCAGTTGTTGATACTAAACCCTCGACAATAACATCAGCTGTTGAAAAATATCATATTATTTTTCTTTTCCTGGAGTGTATACACATTTCTGTTGGACGCTGTATATTCACAGGCAGCTCGATCCTGAGATATGGTTCATACCTGACTGTGCTGTGGTATGAAGATGTCCTCAGCGTTGGGGTGAAACTTTGTTGGTAGTGTGTCTTTTTGTTTTACTTTGCTACTGGTGATGTAACACATTTGTACACATTCTGTGATTTAAGGCAGCACAGGCTTATTGTCTCACACTTTGGGAAGTCTAAAGTCCAAAAGCAGTCTCCCAGGGCTGAAATCAAGATATCTACAGGTAATTTCTTTCTGAAGGTGCTCAGGGAAAGTCAATATCTTTGTATTTTGTAGTTTCCAGTAATTGCTTGTCTCCTTGGCCTGAGGCCTTCTGTTCATCCTTGAATACAGTAGAAGAGTGTCTTTCAATCTCTCTCCTAATTCTGACCCTCTTCTCTCTCTTTCATAAGAGCTCTTGAGATAATCTCCTCATCTCAAGATACTTAGGTTAATCATATCAGCAAAGTCCCTTTTCCCATATAAGGTAACATCTTTGGGCATGAGGGTTGTTCAGCTCATTTTATCCTCTCAACAGTTCCCATGGGTCTTATCAAGAAGAGACAAATGCAATCTTTATTAAGCACTTGTAGAGTATTTTCTCTACAACTTTATAACTTTTTGTTATTTCAATAAACCTCTAGCATGTGTCTTCATGGTAATTAATTCATGGTAATAATTTAAAAATTATTATGTCCACTCTGAATGGAGGAACCAAGAGTTGTGCAAGTTAAATTACTTGTTCAACTATAAGATAGGGAAAGAAGATGTTGAGTGGAAATAGTCTGGCTTGAGAAACTCCCTCTTTTCTTAAAATTGTAACGCTCTATTTCCATAGTGTCTATTCAGACAGCGTGGATGAGAAAGTATGACATGTTCATGTTTTTGCTTGCCTGGTGGCTCTGAGTGAACCTCTGAGGAACTTTCCCATACTTCTTGATAGACAGCCACTTTCTCTTCCCCAAGAGAAGTGAAAGTCTTCCTTCTTTCTCCTGGAACTCTGACCAATAAAACTTTTGTGGAAGAAACACACCCAAATGCCCTGCCTGAGTCATAGACTGTACCTGAAGCTGAAGTGTGAGGAGAAGGGAAGTCTTGTGCTGCTGCAGCCCACCAAATGGTTTCCATTACAGTATTTCTGCTGAAAGGAGCATTTCTGTCCTTTGATTCTTTTTGTCCTGACTACAGAGACACAGGTGTCTGGCTGAGTTAGTAGAAGAGTGAGGGGGTGCTGGAGAGGGCCAGAGTGGAGTACAGGGAACGTGAATGCTGGTGTTGGCCTTGCCTCTAACTGGTCTCTTGTCTCTGGGCTCCAGTGTTACCGGTCTCTGGTTCTACTTGGACCAAGATTTGGGTTCCCTTGGCTTTTACAGTCTAAATACCATGGCTTAGTCAAATGACAGAATTCTCAGTGACATAAACAATATCAGAATGACTCAGGTGACATGCATTTGGAGGTAGCTTTGCCACACACTTCATTCTCCCTCAATGAGAATTTAATATAGAGTTTGATATACTGGTCGAGAGCATAAAACCTACATTAGAACTCCAGTTTAACCTTTATGTCTGGGGTATTTTGAGCATGACTCTTGGCCTCCGTGCCAAATTTTCTTTTCCTGTACAATGAAGAAGATAATAATGAGGCTGCTCCTTGTTCAGTTATCCAGTCCAGGGAGCAGCTCATGGTAGGCCTTTTCTTCATCCTTCTTGGGTCACCATTGGAGAATGGAATGTCAGCTCTACGATTAGAGTCGCTTGATTTTTTTTTTTTTTTTTTTTTGCTTTTTGGAGACAGGGTCTCGCTTTGTAGTTCAGGCTGGCCCTGAGCTCACTATGGTGCCCAGGCAAGCAGCCGCGAACTCAGCAATCCTTCCGTCTCTGCCTCCCGAGTGCTGGGATTACAGGCGTGAGCCACCACGTCCGGCATTGTGGTATGCGGTGTTGATTGTTGGTGGGCGTGTCTCCATGCCCAGCATTATATGTGGTTACCGGGGATCGAACTCAGGTCCTTGGGCTTGCGAGGCAGGCGCCAGAACCACTGAGCTAACCCTCCGGCCCAAGAGTCGCTTGATTTTTGTATTAGGCTTTTCCACTTAAGCTATATAACTTAGTTAACTCAATTCAACTGTCTGATTCTCAGGACTTTTCAACTTTAAACCATTAATGTAATAAAAGAAGCTTCATGGTAGGAGAGATGAGGATCAATAAACAATAAATGTAAAATTCCAGCAGAAAGCCTGGCATATGGAAAACATTTGTTCCCTCTGGATGTCATACTCTTGTTCTGTGATGGACCTTAATATATGTAGCCTGCTTTGAATTTAATTCCATTCTCTAAGGTGTCAGGAAATATTTATGTGATATTTGGATAGAATTAAGCTTTTATATGGATTCACACACTTGTAAATGTGTACATGAAACTATGTCCTTTTGCCGAACTAGGGGCATGGTTTTTCTAGAACCCCACACCCACCCCTCATAAACACCTGTAAATAATTAATATAGGGAGGAGGTTTCTTGTTGACCACCCAAATGCATTTTAAACATTACATTGGAAAACCCAAAAGAATGAACCCAGCAAACTTCTGTAAACTTCACCACCATCCACTAAAGCTTTAGGCATAGGATGTTAAAGGACATATCCAAGATTTCTGGCACTGAATTTCTAAAAAAGTTGTGGCAAAACCACAGCTATGTGGATGACAAGAAAGGGACTGTAATCACGTGTCCTACACTGACCTGGACTGACTTTGAGAGTAGAATCAGCTGGTCATGGCTGATTCTTTTTGATGGCTCCTCCACATGTAAAAGCACAAAGTCTGGTTTAGAAAAGTGGGGATGTATGGGCTAGAGAGCTGCCCAGCACACAAAAGAGGCCGAGTCTGTGATGGTCTTGTACCTTTCCCACCTGGAACATAGGCCTAAGTAGTAGCTGGGACACCTAATGTTTATTGAGCAATTGCAGTGTGCTAGATGCCTTTGCATTAATTTATACCTCAGAACAAACACCAGAGGAGACAGTACTCCTTCTCCTGTCATGCGGATAAAGAAATTCAGGTTTGGGAGCTTAAAGGCTTGGCCTGAAATTTGCAAATGCAAAATCAGAATTTGAGTGCGGGTCTGTCTGATGTAGAACTGCTTCTGTGAAGTGGTGGAAAGGAGCAGATGTTCAGCTCTTCCCTGCTGGGAGGTTAATCAGTGGAGTGAATGGGCTGTTGGACATGGAGGGCAGTTTTTGACAACACTGCAAGGTTTAGCTTTTTTGTTTTTTTCTTTCTGTTAGTACATGTTTGCAGTACATAATGGCTCTGTTCCTCCTGTGGGTTGATGCACGTGCAGAACATACTGTGATTCTTTTCTCCATCCCCTTCTCCCACCTTCCACTCTGGGCTGCCCCTGTCTCCCATTTCCTGTTATCTGTCTTTCATTTTGTTCGTAATTTATACTTTTATTTCCCCCTATAGTAAGAGTCCGCAACTTGACATTTAAGTTGTAAACTTTTGAAAAGTAGGAACAGACCTCACTTATGAACATTGGGTATGCAAACAAATCACAGAAGTAGCTCATGCACCTGCCTTATTATTTTAAGGTAACAGGAAAAGTAAAAGTATTTTATATACAGTTGTACTGTACTGTAGCAGCAATGTAAGGTAACAGTTTATTTACAGTGTGTTTTGGGGTGTGGACTGTTCTTTTGGACTTCATATTGGATACATGTGCTTCTTATTGTCAAAGGTGTGTAAGACTCACTTTGTTGGATCTACAAATTAGTCCAGCTTATGAATGTCTCAGAACGGAGCTCTTTTTTTTTTTGAGACAGGGTCTCGCTTTGTAGTTCAGGCTGGCTCTGAGCTCACTATGTAGCCCAGGCAAGCCTGGAACTCAGCAATCCTCCTGCCTCTGCCTCCAAGGAGTGCTTGGATTACAGGCATGAGCCACCACGCCCAGTATTGTGGGGTGTGGTACTGATTGCTGGTGGGTGTAAATCACCATGCCCAATATCATATCATTGTATATGGTTACCGGGGATTGAACCAGGGACCTTGCACTTGCTAGGCAGGCGGTGGAACCTCTGAGCCAAATCTCTGGCCCTGGAGCTTCTTTTTTTTAGTTCAGGCTAGCCTTGAAATCACAGGAATTGTCCTGCCTCGGCCTCCCAAATGCTGGAATTTTAGGTGTGGAATTCCACCACACCTGGCCACACAACTCATTTGTAATTTGGGAACTTAACAGTATAAGAGAAAACATGTGACATTTAAGGCTGTGTTTCTGATATATTTCATTTAACATTATGGTCTTAAGATGCTTCAGTTTTCCTACAGATGACTCAAGTTTACCCTTCATGGGAGAGAACTACTTCATTGTACCACATAAGTACCACATTTATTAATCCACTCATCTATTTATGGGCATATAGGCTGCTTCTAAGGTTGAACCATTATAAATTATATTCATAAACATGGGTGTGCGTGAATCATTGGAAAGTGTTATCTTTAACTCTGGGGAAGATACCTAGAAGAGGCATGGCTAGGTCAACTGGACTTTCTAGTTTTAGTCTTTTGAGGAAAGTCCATGCTAATTTCCATCTAAAATTTGGAGTTTATGACTCCCTTCTGCTTTCTGAATTAAGCATGTTGCTTTCAGCTCTCCAAGAGTACTTTCAGATGAGCTATACAACACTGGGAGTCCAGTGTCACTTGTAATTATTGCCTTCTCCAAAAGCACAGTGTTCATTTTGAGTCATCTGCCTGCTGTTGGCTAGAGAATAAAATGTCTTTTGACAAATTCTTATAAAACATTAAGTGCAGCTCACGACTAGGAGTGGTGCTTGAACTTTCATGTCTCCCTTTTTATAGAGATAGGGACCAGATATTTCCAACCGAACTCGCACATGGATTATTGCTTCTCTAATCTCAGACTCAGTGTTGGGGGTGGCGTCTTCTACCTTTATTTTCCTTTTCACTAGTCCCAAAGATGTGGCACTTGTCATCTTCCAGCATTCTGTTGGGTCCCATCCACCCCTGTGTTTCACTTAAGGCACTGAGTGACCTAATTCTTTGCCAAGAGCCTTCTTTCTGTAATGCACTTCAGTAAATTAAAAAGATGTTTATATTATAATAAAAGCATATGGAAAAGTGTTGAGTAGCAGTGAATAACTACATGTGTCACTTAAAGGCTTATATTCCCCAAGTTTGTGAGAATTAGATATATGTGTGTAAGTAATATTTTAAATAGTATCCATCAGAAATTAAATGTCCAGTAAGTGTTTGATAATAGCAAAGAAAATAATGTTTACTAAATGCTTTTATAAGGATTATTTCTATGCTTGGGGAACTTTCTCTATATTCCAGGTTTTCCTAAGTGGTAGAGTTAGGATGTATTCCTCAGTATAACTATTTTTAATTTTTTAATTTATTTTATTTTTTTATTGTTGGTTTTTTTTTTTTTTTTTGAGACAGGGTCTCACTTTATAGTTCAGGCTAGCTCTGAGCTCACTATGCAGCCCAGGCAAACCTTGAACTCAGCAATCCTCCTGTCTCTGCCTCCCGAGTGCTGGGATTACAGGCGTGCACCACCGCCTTGCACTGTGGTATGTGGTATTGATTGCTGGTGGGCGTGAGTCACCATGCCCAGCATTGTATGTGGTTATCGTAGATTGAACTCAGGACCTTGCGCTTGCGAGGCAGGTGCTGGAACCACTGAGCTAAATCTCTCGCCCCGTATCACTATTTTTTGTCTGTTCTGTATTGTATGATTTTTAATTCCTGAAACTGAAATTGGAATGGATCTTATAGCCAGTGGAAGAAATCTTAACAGATGTGACCTATGAGATTCTTGTCATTATGAGTGCATGTGGGGACTAGAATTAGTTGTTATTGTCCTATTATCTTTAGTTGAGTTATATGCATGTAGGATTAAATAAGTCAAAAGGAGCTCATGCATTAAACATTTTTATTGCAAGAAGACTCAGGAAAAAGCATTGAATAACAGTTTAATCAGTAGCTAGGTCAATGAGGAGTCAATCAAAAAAGCAGAAGTAGGAGCCAGTAACCACACACAGTGTTGGGTGTGGTACTCATGCCCACCAGCAATCAATACCACATGCCACAGTTCCGGGCGTGGTGGCTTAAATTTGTAATCCCAGCACTTGGGAGGCAGAGACAGGAGGATTGCTGAGTTCCAAGCTTGCTGGGCTACATAGTGAGCTCAGGGCCAGCCTGAGCTACAAAGCGTGATCCTGTCTCAAAAACAAACAAATAAAAAGCCCAGAAATAATGAGACATATTCCTTGTGTATGACCTGTTTAAATACTGTTTGGACTCATGACCATGGTGTGCTGTTCAAATTTGCAACTGGCTGCTCAGACTTACACTCCACAGTTAAACTTATGACATAAGGACATAGTGGCGGATTCATGATTTTATAGTATAGTACTGTAATTTTTATTCATTGTATTGTATAGTATGGTACTATAGTTTTATATTCTGTTGTACATTATAGTATTATGTATAAAAATTATACAAATAAAAGCAAACTCATCAAGTTGGAGGTTCCTTTGGTAATTTCTTTGTTCTGAATCCTATAATGTACATACTACCTACAGTTCCTTATTTAATGATCAGTTCATTTGATGACTTAGTTGTGTGAATGTAACTTAGTCATTAAATGAGGCATTTCTGCATATGTATAGACAAAAATATACGGAAATTTTCATCCAGATAAATGAATGGAGAAATAGATATCTTATGGTAGATTGACTTGTTAAAAAATAATTGCTTTTCACAATTGCAAGGTTGCCTGAATAAGTCTGAAGTCAGCAGAAAATGACAGCACAATCAGCTTAGAACTCCAGAGGTACAAACTACTGAGAATTTTGGAGCTGAAAGGTCATCTCCAGTTTATTTTAAGGGGCTAACCTGGCTGATGAGGCCTAGAAAGACACTTATTCCTTTGGCTGACTTTTACTCAATAGATACGGGACTGTGAAATCCCTTTAATGTTGGATATCTGGACTTTTTCAGCTTGGTCAAGTTGATGGATAAGATCTCCACCATAGTATTTATTTCTTTTTATACTATCTAAAATAGGCCTCCATTTAAAAATTGGTGGTGCCTTGGATCTGATGGAAGGCATTATCTTCTCATTTTTACTCCACTTACTCTTTTTCTTACTTTCTGGTCTGATTTCTCCTACATAAGTTTTTAAAAATTTTTAATTATTATATTTTTGTTATAAGTTCCCTATTATACTCTTCCTTATTTCACTACTTTTACTGCCATTTAATTTATTTTAGGTTTATAGTTTCTTTTTTTTTTTTTTTTTTTTGAGACAGGGTCTTGCTTTGTAGTTCAGGCTGGCTCCGAGCTCACTATGTAGCCCAGGCAAGCCTTGAACTCAGCAATCCTCCTGTCTCTGCCTCCTGAGTTCTGGGATTACAGGTGTGAGCCACCGCGCCGGGCCAAGTTTATAGTTTCTTATTCTTTATTACCTTTTTTAATAATTACACTACTCACTAAAAGTATCTTGTTAGGTTAGAATATTTTCTTTTTCTTATAGTTCATTTAATGCTGGATGATTATTAATACCCTGATTTTTATGTGGATTTGATTTTGCTTTTGCTTTTTATTTGGTTTTGCCGTTTGGAAGTTGTTCTTTATCATGTGTCTCTTAATTTTGCTCTGTACGAATAGCTTATGTTTAAAGAGTCTTGTTTTGTGCTGATATATTTCCTCTTTCTTTATTATATTTGTTTTCTTCCAGTGAACCTCAAGTCTGCTATCCACAGCTGTGCTTTATGTCAGTTATTCAAGATTTTTGTTGCATGGACATAGTGGGGCTGTTTCGATCCAGCTACTTACAAAGTGCACATGACTTTGTTCAGTTTTACCCCTGGCTGCGGGGCTAAATTGCATACACTAGTCTCTTTTGTCAAATGGCTGCATCCCAGATAGTAGAATGTTTAATTTTAAGTCTCCTCAACCAAAGATCTCATTTGCTCTTGATTCTCAGCAGGGAGTCTGGCTCTACACAATAGCTTTGTCTCATGTTGTAGGAATGCTGTTTTGCATCTTCCCATAGGAGCAGAAATAAATCTTGGATGTTTTTGCAGGCTTTGAGGTGAGAGTCCAGAAGTCCTGTAGCTTCAACCCAAACTCTGTCATGTGTTTGTTCTATTTACATCTTCTCATCCACAGAGATGTTTATCATGTGTTTAGGCCAGCTATTGTTTTGGATGTACCCTTTACCACTGCTGTCATTACTGTGACTTGGAGCAATGCCAACCTCCCTGAATTTTTCCCTTTGTTTCCTACTTGGTAAACTTAGCAGTATTTCCTAAACTCCAAATATTTGCATGTCATCCCCTTTTGTATAAGTTTTTGCTGCATCCCTTTTGCATTTAACTTAAGTGAAAACTGTACCACTAGATCTTTAATCACCTTGTCCCTATTTATATAGATCTAGACAACTGTATTTCCTTCCATCACCAGGCTTTCTCATGAGTTCTGTCTCCACACTGTTGTCATCTCTCCCTGTTGTACTTATTTAAGTCTTGTGACCTTTCTCATCTTTTTTTATAACTTTTTTATATTGAATTATTTATTGGTACATTTTATATATACCTCATGATCACACTTAGTATTGAGAATTGGTACCAGTATATGACACGACTTAATTCCTATTTTTACCCATTCCCCTACCCACCCTACAACCCCCCTACTCCTTATATACATATGCTTGCTTTCTTTTTTAAAACATCATATTTTGGTTTTGCTCTTTTAATGTCACTTCTATTCCTTGCTCTGTGAATGTTTGTGCTCCCACCCTCGGTTCCATATGATAGCACTTGTCCCATTTCCTTGTAACTATTATTTTAATTAACTTTTTCTCCTTGGGTGGAACTTCCTGTGAATAGAAAGCATGTCTTCTGTGCTTTAATCATTATTAGAAGCATGTCTTCTGTGCATAGAATCATCATAGATAGCGTATCACAATCAGCCAGAATATATTAGTAGACTATATAATAGGAAGAAGATATGACTTGCTTATTCATCATGTTTCTTCCTTGCTGTCCAGAGGAACCCTAATTTACATGTGACATGTTAGAAAAAATAATCTCCTAGCTGCACTGCTGGCTAGATGAGGAGACACTAAAATCCAGTTTTAAATTTCTTTAAGGAAATTCTGAGCTTCTTAGAGGTCCAGAACTGATGTGGCCCAGTGGAGGTGAGTCAGAATGTTCAAGGCTCTGTGACAAAGTTATCTCTGACCTTCAACGTTGCATTGCTAGCTAGAGGTGCAGAGTCTGTCCCGGTTGGGATGGCTGTGCTCCCTGGTGGCTGACAGAGCACTTCCTTGTCTCTCAGTCTTGCCTATCCTTGATCCTTGTGGTCTAGCAGCAGGGAAGTTGACCTCAGGGGTCTTGGGAAAATAAGGCCACCCCTTCCCATTCTGAAGCCAAGATGGCTCACTGCATTTGGACATAGGCTTCTGACCTTGGCCGCGTGCAGTTGGTGCCTGGGAAGCTGAGTTCTACTTCTTGATCACTTAGAAGCTGTTTAGCTTGGCTTTGAAGATCAACCCTCATGAGAAGTTTGGTCATACCAAAATCCCTCTCACCCCATCTCCTCCCCCTTTTTTATATGTAATTTTACTTAAAACATTTGGCTTTTATATGTAGGCCAAGGAGGTGACTTCATACAGGCCTGGAAATGGGGAAGCAGAAACTTTCTTGAAAAATTTAATTTGTATTTATTTTTAGTAATAATGAATAATAAGCTAAAAAAAAAGAGGAACACTGGGAGTTGGATGGGCTGAAGCAGTCTGTGATGTTTAAAGATTATTGCCAATCTCCTCCCAGGACAAGAAACTGTTTTTGATTTTAATTTTATCTGTCTATTAGCTTTTATTTGCTATCTTCCTCTAGAAAGGTGACACAAAAACTTTCAGAGGTTCTCTTTCCTATTGAGATAATGAGTTGGAACTGAGATCTGCATTTCCTTTTCCTGGTATCCTTTGGGCTGTGTATCACGAGACTGCCTTTTAGGCAAAAAGTGTCTCTAAGAGAAGAAAAATCTCATTAACTTAGTTGTCCAGAATATCCTGTAGTTTGAAGCTTGTTTGTGAAACGGAGAAGTGTTTTGAGAAGAGTGTCAGTTTAGATAGGAAAGAAACATAGCACAGTTGTTGTCTTAGCACTTACCTGCCAAGTGGTCATAGGTAAATTATTTCAGGGATTTATACTTGGCAGCAATCATGTGTACTCTGATGAGAGTGTCAGATTAAATCAGCCAGCCAAACAACCAACTGATCAAGACAACTTGCCTGACCTTGATTAATTACATTACCTTCTTTCTCTGATGCCCACTTGATGGGTTTGTAACTTGAGATTAAATAACATTTCTCAAATTGTGGTCAGTGGTGGATCACAACATGGTGGCCAATGTCTAAGATGGTCCTTATCCTGTCACTTTGTTCTTCTATTGTATTCATCTTCCATACTGAATTGAGCTGGCTTTGTAGGATAGGTCATAAAAAATCATTGCCACTTTTACCTTCACCCCTCAGATGGTGAGCTCTGTGGCTACACAAACTACCAATCCGTGAGGAGGACACTTGAACACTGTGGAGAGAGCAATGTGAGGTGGAACAGCCAGTGCCAACTCATGGGCCACATAGGTAAACCAACTTAGAAGCAAATCGTCCACCCTAGGCAAGCTTGCAGATGACCAGTTCTGGCTGATGACTTTGTAAACTTGTGAGAGGCCCTGAGCTACAGTCTTGTTCAAATCACTCACTTGGATATTATTTTATTACAACCACAGATAATGAATACAAAGTCACTCTGGTTGTCTTGCCACCTACCAGTGATTTTGTACACATCAACACATTTCTTTCAATACTTAATGGATTTAATTACTTTAATAGGAAAAAAATGTTACCTTGCAAATGGAAGATAAGTCAAAAATAGAGGTTAATACATTGAATTTATTTTTTATAATTGTTTAATTTTACAATGTTTTCATTTTTCCTGATTTTTTAATTGTGTATATAGATAGTAAAGAGGTTACCATAGTGAAGAAAACAAGCATCTATCATCTTTCATAATTATCCATTTTTTGGTGTTTTTGTGGCAAGAGCAGCTAAAATCCATACAGTCCAAATTCCAAATTCAGCACAATTTTGTTATCTGTATGAGATCTCTAGACTTGCTCATCCGATATATGTATTGCTTGGTACCCTGCGATCTGTATCTCCACATCTTCTTTCCCACTTCCTCTTCTGCTAACTACAGTTTTATCTTCTACCTTTGTGTATTTGAAATTTTCTTGGATTAACATATGTGAATGAAATGATGAAATATTTTTCTTTCTGTACCTGGCTTACTTCGTTAGTGTAACTCCCTATAAACTCATCTCTGTTGTGGCAAGTAGAAGTAACTTTGTTAAGGGACAAATGACATTCTGCTGCCCACATACATAATTACATTTATACAAAGTCTGCCAAAAAAATGTGTGCACATTTCAGGAAAAGAAAAACTTATATGAATATTTTAATACTAAGTTTATTGTGACTTCATAAGATTAATACAAGTTACCTTTGGCCTCTATAATTGTAAGAGAATGCCCATGGTGGCGGCCATTAGTTTCCAGACTTACTAGTATGGCAAGCTGCTGCTTGGGTAACCCTGGTCATTGAGATTGCTGCACATATATTTTCAATTTCTTCTCCAGTGGCCAGCAGTATAGTGGGTTTTCTGTGATATATGACATCCATTAGGGGTCCCTATATGAAGGGAACACCATCTGTTGTAAAAACATCACATTATTTTTTTTTCTTGAGTATACACTTTTTTGGCAGGTGCTCTCTCTCTCTCTCTCTCTCTCTCTCTCTCTCTCTCTCTCTCTCTCTCTCTCTGTACATATATATCACATATATATATATATAAAACATATGACATATATAACATATATATATGGCCTCATATGTGTGTGAAAGGCAAGCTGGCACCAAATTGAGAATTTCTCCTCGAATTAAATAAAAATATTGATAGGAAATTGAGCAGGGACAGTAACTTAATTTTTGAGAAGGCATCTCTTTGTGTTGTCCAGGATGACCCAAACTTCCTCCCAAGCAGTTGATATTACAGGTGTCTGCCACCATGCCTGCCTAGGAAAGAACTACTTCAGAATGTTAAGATGTCCTTTCTCTGTTCCCAGGCCACTCCTTTGGCCTTCAAAAGAGTGTTCTTTACACTTTTTGAGAAAATTAGCTTTTAAAAGCTGTTTTTTTTCATGTCCCAAAATAGCCCAAGATTGCATGTACAGTCTCTCCTCAGTATCCATGGGAGTTTGTTTCAAGAATCCAAAATCCCTCATGTCAAGCAGCATACTATTTCACAAGACCTACTATTTCACAAGACCTATTTACATTCTTGCAGATTCTTTAAATCATCTGTAGATTACTTATAATGCTTTATGAAATGAAAATACTGTATAGTTTTTGTTTAAGTATAACGACACGAACTATATACATCTTCCATACAGAGGCTTTTATTCAACTGTTTGATCCAAGGCTGGATAAACCCAAAGGTAAGGAACAGACCAATATGGTGAGCAGACTCTAATGTCTGTCTGTAGGAAGTAATATCACTTGTGATAAAACTATTCATTAAGCCTTTATAGCGCCCAAGTGACCATGTCTGCTATCATCTCTACATTTACAGGTCAGAAATGTGAACCCTATAGATGAGAGATAGACACACCCTAGATTATTCAGTTGGCGATGAGCAGAGCTGAAGTTAGAACTTTGGTCTCCTGAATTGGAGCCTCCTCAGCCTCTGCTGCTCCTACATGGAATCAGTTCCCAACACTGTCATATGAGGGTTCTGCACCCAGCTAGGTGCTTAGTAGGCGTTGTGGGTCAGGGCCTAATGAGAGGGCCAGGATGTATTGTGTTTGAAGAATCTGAGAGGCTGAGAAGAGCATGATGTGAAGGCTTTCTTAGCCAGGGTCTAAATTTACTGTTTCACAAAGGAATAAACATACACAAGTGTACACACATACATACACACATGTGCAGACCATAACACACATGATACTGGTTGCTCTTCAGGCAATACCTAGCCCCCATGGACACACTAGAATGTAGTGTTCATGTGAACATGCATATGTTAACATCTCTAAGTCCTCTGCCAGCTATCTCCCTCCGTGGCTGTGTGACATGTTAAAATTTCTGTTAACAATACTTCTGAGTCTTTGTACCTCTTGAATTTTTCCAGCACTAAAGAGAAAAGAGTATATTTTGATGTATAGGAATGCATGGAGCCTTGTGTTTCTCCTTGTGATTCTACTCTACCCAAGCAGAGTAGAATTTTTCATGAATATTCACAAAATATTCAGGTCAGATGGAACTGAACACGTCAAAGCATTTTGGAGAAATAGTTTGGTCTTATTTCTAGAGACAAGAGCATTCCTTTTTCTTAGCTATGTTCTTCCTTCTTTTAAACATTAACACCCCAGGCTAATGACAGTGTTTTCTGAAGGCCTTTTACAGGTCTTTGAATGCAGAGTGCTGTATTGGTAGGTTAAGAGTTTCACATCTATCAGAGGAGTGACTGAGATACAGCAGGGACGAAGGCACAGCTCAGAGGACAGTGATGAGTTACTAGCAGACGGGAGACTAAACAGCCTTACAAATGAGGTCATGGTTCCCCTGCAACCAAAGAAAGCACAAGTCACTGGTTTTGATTTCTTTCTTTTTCTTTGTTGTCTTTTTCTTACTTTTTTTTTTTTTATTACTTTTAAGCTAGTAAATGGATCACCTTCCTTTCATTTCCCTGCTTACCTCCCCTTCGACCTTGGAAATGAATTACATTCCAAAGAAGTGGAGATCTGGTGATATAGAACTTGCTTCAAGTTTCATACTCAAAACCATTTTTACAACTTGCTTATAAAATTCAGAAAAACTGTTCACACAGTGGAAAGTATGATGTGGTCAAATGCTAAATGGTGCAGTTACAGGAACATTTAGACCTCTCAGAGTAACTTTCTGTCCTCCTGGCATCCAAATTCCCAGGTCTTTCTCAGCACAGTGCAGGCTCTTTGTTGCTTTCTGGTGTCAGCACATGGATTCTGCCAGAGATGAGGTCCAGTGACTCATCGAAGTCTAACAGCTGGATAGAAAGAGCATAAAACCACCTATAAGCAGAGGCCAGTCTTATGCGCCAAGATCCAGCGCCTGAGGTCTACAGAATGCTCATTAAAAAAAATAAAAACAAGAATAGCTTTTGTCATTAACAATCAAACTCGTATGTAAAATAGCCAAAAGTTGAGAGTTCCATTTTCAATGCAAAGTTTTGGATTTCATATATAGGTACTTACTTGAGTACGTAAATATAACCAAAGATACCAATGGACAGATGACAATAACAAGAATAATATATTTATCATAGGTTGCATTTATTGAGCATTTATAGTGTAACAGGCACCAGTCACCCTGCTGAGAAATTTACTTTTCACTGATGCCAACTCTGAAGATTCTCAACTCTAAAAGATCATGTCTGATTTTTCCAGCAGCTCTGTATAAAGTTATGTTCATTTCCATATACATTTATTAATTCAAACGGTACCTCTTCTGTTGTGTGCTAGGCATGATTCAGCATCCCTGGGATCCAAAAAATTTGACCAAGACATACATTCCTCCTGCACCAATGCTTACAGCCTATTGAGAAGAAATTACTGACAATAAAATGACTGGCGCCGGGTGTGGTGGCTCACGCCTATAATCCCAGCACTCAGGAGGAGGATCTCTGAGTTCGAGGCTTGCCTGGGCTACATAGTGAGCTCAGGGACAGCCTGAACTACAAAGCGAGACCCTGTCTCAAAAAAAAAAAATGACTGTAGCATGGCACCAAAGTTATGATGAGAAAGAGACTCAAGAGTGAGGTGCAGATGTTTTGATAGGAAAGTCATCTCCTTTTCTCTGGTGAATTTTGAGGTAAAAGGTAGAATGAAAGTCATTCCACGCAGAGCTCTGGGGTGGGCATGCTGTGGGTATATCTGAATGCAGGAAGCAGCCCCTGTGACTGGGGATGCTATGAGAGCAGTAGAGGATGACACTTCTGTCTTAGCAGAGGCCAGGGAGGTAGGCGCACTGAGGAAGCTATCCATCTGTTGGTCTGTATCTGTGTGTCCATACAATCATCCATCTGTCCATCTATCTGTCCATCAGCTACTGTGTACCTAGGAATTCTAGGTTAGGGACATGTGATAGTAGCACAGTTGACAAAGTCTCCGGTTTTGTGTATGCAAAAAAAATTTTTTTGTAAATTTGTATTTGTAAATGCAGTACTGCACACAAGTATAAACTAGAACACAGATAACAGGTTATTGTAGGTGAGGTGGTTTGTAGCAAGGAGCCTTCTCTGAGCAGAGGCAGGAATCAGGTGAAGAAGTAGCTGCATGATGTGGGGAAGAGAGCTTGGAGATTACAATTTTTCAAATACAGGAAAATACAGCTGTCCTCATGGGGTCATCTGAAACATACTATGGTTATCTTCTCTGTGTGTATTTGTGTTGTGTGGTTGTGTGTGAGGAGGTGTGGTACATGTGTGTTGGCCAAATCCTTTCCCAGATCAAAGAAAGCATGGAAAGCTCAGCCTAGGTCATGTGAACAAGGAAGCTCTGGAGACTTCAGGTAACTCAAATTTGCTGGGTTTGGAAAGTGACAGAAACAGTGCTCATGGAAAGGAAGACACAGTCAGATGTAATTTCATGTGTGCTTTAGATATCAATCTTTGGCATGTACACATCAGGACTTAGTTACACTTGGATAGGTCATTATGAAATTTTTAGAATGGTCCTTTGGTTTGGTTAAGAGAAGACATACACAAAAGGGTAAGAGAGGCCAATAAGATCAACAAAAGACAATAAGAGTATTGGAAGTCAGTTACCTTGATGTCAGGGCAGCTGCAATATGTCACCGTAAAAGAGTGATGAACAAGACACACTCCTCCTTTCCTTATATTATATTCTCTCTGTCTCTCTGCTTCTTCCTCTTCCTCTCTCCTTTTGCCCAATATAAGTTCTGTTGCTTGAAAAGAGTCAAAAGAGAATAGACTGGAAAAGACCCCTTGTCATATTGAGTCTTTGGTATATCTAAACATGAATGAAAAAATGGTGTAATTGAGTTCTTAAATGGCTGTCAAGAGAAGGAAAGTATTCAGGATTAAATCTGACAATTCACAGATCAATTTCAAACATTTGGGCCTTCTTAATGAGGATAAGATATTCAAATGGTACAAAGAGAACTGCGTGATTTATTGAGTCTTACACAATTATTATTCAGAAAAGAAAAATGATGGGCCTTTGGCTGTGGCCCCGAAAACTACTCATGCATTTGTCCATTTGTGCTTTTGTCCATTCATCCAGGAAGCATTTATGGAACACTCCGAGTGACATGAAGATGAATGCACAAAGCGTGACTTCTATTCCTAATAAGCTCACAGTTTAATTACAGAGAAGGAAATGGGGAATTATAAGAAAAAATGGCATCAGTGCAAGATGGTGGTAGAGATCCTGTGTCTTGGGACTAGAGGACATGATCCCAAGTCAGATCAGGGTGTTTGGGATCATTTCCCATAAACGTTAATCTTTATGTTCAATCAAGAGAAGAAGGTATGGGGAGTTGGTTAGGGAGAGAAGATGGGAGGAAGTGTCTCAAGAGAAAGAAATTATATGAATCTGTGCATCAACTCAGAGGGATGAAAGGGTAAGATTCACTTAGGAAGTCACAGGAAATTGGCAGAACTCAAGTCTAGGCTGAATATTCAATCAGGTAGTGGGGGTGAGTAAAGTGGGGGAAAGAATGACCCATCGTGGAACTCAGAAATGTTTAAGACAGGATTATGGGAAGACTGGGGACAAAGATAGCAAACTTGGATTTGACATTGAGGGATTTGTGAACGTAAATTAATAGAGTCTGACTAAGACATTCAAGTTGTGTTGGACTCTTGTTAAGTCATTGTTGTTACATGACTGTTTCACAGGGGTACTGCAGAGGAGTAAACAATGATTACAGGTCAGAGTATGAGGAAACCACTTGATTCTAAGTACACTGGTTCTCAAAATGTAAACATGGTTCATTTCTAGAGCAAACAGATAATATGAAATACACTCTTAAATATTTGGAAATGAATACATTTCCATTATAACTCCAACTGTATCAAGTTTTACTATACAAGAGTCCCTCTGAAAACTTGGCCCCTGTCTGGCATCATTCTCATCCTTGCAGGGAACTCTAGTTCTGGGTCCTCAGCTGTGCCTAGTGGTGTGGACAGAGGGACACAGTAAATGCACAAGGACTTGACAGGTTCATTGTCCAGCCAAGTGGAGTAGAAGCCCATTTGAATATTTCTTGAACCATGTGTGGTAAACATGGATACTGCACATAGCAAAATCAAGTCACTAACAGTTGTATGGCAAAATATTAATACAGTAGCTGTCATATATTCAGGACTTGGGCTCAGCTGTATACATCATGTGGCTTAATGCTTGTTCTTTTCTCACTGGATGACTAAGTTTTCTCAACATATTAAGCTCACATAAAGAATGGAAAAGTAGGATATGAACCTAGGAAACCTTGACAGAATCCAGCCCCTTTCTCTTTCCACTGTGGTGTTTAAGTACGTACAGGGGCTTCTTGTGAAAGAAAAATAGACATTTGTTCCCCTTGCCACAGAGGAAACAAAGCCAACCAATTGGGTGGGGATTTAACTCTAGTGGTACTGTGCCTACCTTGGAAGCACGAAGGCTAGAGTTTGATCCCTGGTACCACAATTAAAAAAAAAAAAGCCAAGCAAGACCACCTGCATGATGGGAAGGAGGAGGACTTAGGTAAGATTTTATGATTACTACAGCCCACAGAGAAGAAAGCTGGCTTTTCTGCCAGGCTATGATCACTTATCTTTGGAGATGAGCTATTGATGTAGAATGTGGATATCGGTCTCTCAGTGGATGTATAGAGTGATATTTATAATTAAGTATATTCACTTTTGTTTCTATCATCTTGAGATCTCTGAATAATAACAATGGCTCCTGACATGTGGGTAATATTTCACATTAGATAAAAAACTTGTATGGAACATCTTGTGCCATCTTTCTTGGATAAGATAGCTGCTACTTACAAAAGTAACATAATTAGTCCAAGGATGTATAGAGTGAAGAGAAGATTGGAAAATCACTTTGGTCAAATCTTCAAAGAGGATTGTTCTTTCCATAGGCACGTTGTTTACTGCAATTGAGAAAATCCCTGTTGTGTAGGGCAGTGTCATAAAGGGCAGGAGCTCCTTCTCATAGGGAGTGTGAACCACGTGCTGAGGTTGTTTCTGAGACAGCTGTCCCTTTCTGAGTGGTCAGTGTTCCTTGGGCTTGGACTTCTTTCTAGAAACAAAGCACCCTTCAAAATCTTCCTTAATCATCTCCTTCAGTGTAATAGGTTCCCTCCCGGCCAGCTCTGCCCTATTTCCATAGGTAGTTCAGCTACATTCACAGATATCAAAGTGCTGAATTTTGCCCCAGATCTTTCATATCTCGGTTATTTTTCCTGACATGTGAATCCAGGCTACAAACCTAAGTCCACTTATGTAGCCCAGAGGGGACAAGCTCTGCTCAGCCAGGTGCACACCAACCCTGATTCCTGACCGTGGAAAGCCTGCATGTGTGCTAAGTGTAAACAGATGTCTCCAGCTGCCAGATTGCAGGGCCATATGTAAGCAGTCACCCATTTCACACAAACATGCATCATCAGGCCAGTCTGAAGTTGCAACTGAGTCATCCTGCTTCCCATAATGGAATGGAGGAGCCAGGGTGTGGGGGTACAGGAAGGCTTGTCAGAATGGCCATCTCAGAGTACAAGTTGTGTGGTTTGATGGGGTAAGAGTGGTGAGGAGAACTAAGGAAATTCTGTTCAAAACTGGTCCGCTGACGAAGCCTTCTGAGCACTGCCAGCCCTGCACAGATGCAATCCTAGGGCTCACTTCAGGTTTATCAAAGACCATCACACCCAGTCCTAGCTCACTCAGTTGTGTAAGGGCAACAGCATTGCTAGTTTTCTAATAGGCTTCTGTGTTTCCTATGTCTGGAATCTTAGGAATTTGGGATAATTTTTTAAAGCCATGTTAACTTTCCCAAAGTATAATGATGATTAATATTAATCACTAAAGGTTAATATTATATCAATGTGGGTGTTCTGTGTACTTTATCTTATCAAATAGTTCTACCATACTATGAAGAAAATATTTTTACTTTTCATTTCAAAGACAAAAAAATTAATACTTGGGAATAATAGTTGCCCAAAGACATAGAGCTTATGGGGGTACAGCCTGAATTCGTATTTAGACAGACTCTAAAGTTTTCATTTAAAGCAGTCAGTGAGAAGGCATGTTGAAGAATTCATTGCATTTGTCATTTATTATGCTGTCTATATTATTTTGAAGGAGAATGTGATGCTGTTCCATTCTTTTTGAAATGTTTAGTATTGGAGCTGGAAATACAAATAAACCCTTATTTAATGTTCATGGAAGGATTAAATGGATGACTGACTATCAACAAATGGAATAGAGTAACACATAAGTGTGTCTAAAGGGGAGAAGATCTTGTTAGAGAAGGTGCTACCTTTCTATCAAGCAGGGGAGGTGAAATTCCAAGTAGAAGTCAACAGTAAGTGTAGAGAAATGGAAAGAGAGCAGAATTTGCAATTCTTCAAATTATTATATATCAATCTATTAAAAATATAAACAGGAAAAATTAAGATATTAACTGCACAGGTTAGAATGGCTGAGAATATTATTTTCTGAACATTGGAATGTCCTGAAAATAATTGAGGAAGCCATGGATTTACTTTTAAGCAAGAGTGACACTGACATAATCAACGTACTGTTTAGGTTTAAGTTTGACAGGTAGCAATGGAGAACTCCAAGTTAACATGGATTTAAAATGGGTAGATGCTCTGGGAATAAATAATAGATTTGGTGATGAAAAATAGTGCACACTTATTATCTTATGGTTCCATAGGTCAGATATCTAAAGTGGGCAATTAGTGCATCTTTCTGCTTTTAGGGGAGCCGTAGGATTTTCTAGCATCTAGAGGTTGCCTGTATTCCTTGGCTTTATAGCGGCACATTGTTCTAACTACACAGTTTCATGGCTATGATTCTTCTGACTCTAATCCACCTGGTTCTCTCTTGTGAAGACCTTTGTGACTTATGTTGGGCCCACTGAAGTAATCTAGGATAATCTCCCAATGTCCAGATCTTTTAATTTAGTTATAACTGCAAAGTCCTGTTTACCATTCAAAATAACACAAACAGATTTGGGTCATAAGGAGGAGGTAGGCTTCTTGTGGGTCTTTCAGCCCACCAGAGAGGGCGATGTGGTTTTTAAGGAAACGCTCCAACACTGCAAATAAAATCAGAGCTGAGAAGATCAGGTGAGATGTTTGGAGAGCAGAAAAACGGGTCAGAATACAGTAGTAGAGGTAACAGGAATGCAGAGAAGAATGGGTGATGGAGAACTAAAATCACTAGGATTTGGCTAATGAAAGTAGAAAGAGGGCTGATCCCTGGATTGTCAGTTACTGGGCTCAGAAACACCAGAAGGTGACTCATAGAAAGGCTCTCTGAGAAGTCCTGCTTCTTCCTCCTGCATTCTTTATAAAGAGATCCAGCCTGGGCTACAAAACGGTTCCCCACAAATCCCTCATCCTTAACATTTTTCATATTTGTGTTTCAAATACTGTATAGTTTTTTCCCCCAAATATACTTGGGTAAAACTAGCTTCATCCTAAGTAGTTAGTTGCATAGAACTACAACTCTGTTAGCCTAGATGTTTTGATACACATACATTTTGAAAATTCATTAGAGATTTATATTTTCATACACCACTAAAAATTATCTCCAAAACTGTCACTGGTAAGCATACCACACATAGACAAATGTTGGTTTGAGGACAAGAACAGAGACTAAGAAGTTCAAGTCCATATTTGAGCAGTAACTAGATTTCTAAGAGCTTTCCCTCTCCTTCTATATGGAATAGAGATAATGCCTAATTTATTATAATTATTTAGTTGGTCAGGGTATGGTAAATGTTAAGCACCATGCTTTACTGCAAGAGAACCTAACCTATATAATACATATTTTTAGTCTTGTGATGAGTTTTTTCCCATACTTTAACTAATATAATTTTTCATGAGGTCTGCAAGCTAATTCTGACAAGCACACTAGAAAATTCTTTGTAAGTTCAGTCCAGGTGGGAATGTGGTTTAACTCAGTGTTATTCATTAAGCCATGAGGGTTTTTTTTCCCCTAGGGTGACTAAGAAATTTCAGGAAACAACTCATCCTAGTTGGCTGTGTTGAGAGAACCTTGGGTCTGGAGATTCTGGGCTTATGGAGAGGAAAACTTGGTCTTCTCCCAAGATTTAAAGCAGGGTTTTGACTTGGAAAGTGCCTCTGTTTCCTGGGTTCTATTGGGATAATTCCTCTCCTCTTGGTTCTTGGGATTATCACCTACAAATACAGGTCTAACAATCTATATGAGATCCTTAAAAGTGCAAGACAGGACCAAATGGGTTTTTTTTTTAAAACCTAGGATTTCTATCAACTGAGCTCCTATTCGTGTAACAGAATTAGACTCAGAGTAGCATTTGCTGAAGATAGCACTGTTTGCATGAACTTTCCATTGATACCATCTGGTTTTCCTTTTGCAAAAGGCCCTCAAACCTCATAAAACTCCTCTTTTGAATCAAACCACAAATTCCTTATAGCTAACCTCAGCAAAACTCCTCATACACTCTGTATATTTACTCCCACTAACACTCATTTCTCTTCTATTTTCCATCTTCACTAAGTTAGCTGGAGCCAAACTTGCAAGAATAAATCACGGTTTTCCCTTCTCCATTCACTTCATATTAATAAAAATTACAAGTCGTTTTCCTGTTTTAGACCTTTGACTTAGAATGCCTGCCATTTATTGAGCTCTAGCTATGTGCCAAGTGCTTTTACATAGTACCCCATTCAATTTACAGCGACCTTGCAAGGTAGGTGGTATTTTCCCAGCCTTTCCAATGAGGAAAGAGTAACAAAGAGGAGGCATTGTTTCATTGTTTTGCTACTGCTGAGTAGTAAACCTATTGACTCAAATATAGTCATTATAAGTTTAATACCTTTACTTCTTGTGCCTGTCTCTATGCATGATAGATTCCTGAAAGTTAGTTTTCAAATATAATTTTATATTTAAACATTTTCTTATTCTCACCAGATAATTATTATCTTGCATATTGCTTTCATTTTAATGACAACTGTTGGTACTTCAATAGCAGCTACTGTTATGCCGAATATTTTACATACCTTGGATCTTATAATCACTTCTCAAGGCAAATGTTATTATCTCTATTTTATAGATTTGTAAAATGAGATGCAGAGTTGTACATTTGACCTCAAGATCACACTGATTAGTTGAAATTGCGGAGACTAACACAAAGTAAAACTGTTTGTATCAGAACCTTTGAAATATTGTGGTTAACTCATTCAGTGCCCACAGCAATCCTGCAAGAAGGATGGTATCATCATCTGTATTGCGAAAGGGAGGAAACAGAGGCACATAGAAATGGACTGATTACTCAGGGCCACCCAACTGGCCAGTGAGAGATTGTGTCGCCTCAGTTTGACTCTGCTGAGAGCCACAGCACTGTGCAGACTGCTCTCCAGAGTCTCTTCGCTCCGGGCAGTTATCTCTGAGTGGACTTAAAGCTGGATTACTCTGTGGTTTTTAATTGTTCGGTGAACTCACAATGGAAAGGACAGGGCTTGATGCATGCAGTGTCCGTGGTGGGCACAGTTATTGGGATGGATCTGCACTTAGGACTGGGAGTTTGGACTGAATGTTAATGACGCACAAGACTGACCTGGCAAGAGTCATCATGCCCTGTTTGGAAGCTGGGGTTCAGCTTGGCAAGGGGAGCCATTGTGGACTGTGTGGTTCCCTTTCTATCAAGACTTGTCTGCATCATGAGCAAAGCACAGTGAAATCTTCTGGGATGTTGGACAGAAAGGGAAAAGGCAAGTATGGGTCAGAATAGGGATGCAGAGGAGGTTCAACTGAAAGATGTAACATCGAATGGAACAAAGGTGAAAGTGGTGTCTGCCAGTTTTCTTTTTAGGAATAAAGTGCAAGGAATGCAAATAAAGACAGAATTTATCTATTAATCACAGGTATGTAAAGAAACAAATCAACATCTGAAGGAACCTGAAATGCCAAGCTCAACTCTGCATATATACTATACCGTATTTGATTCTCTACATTGTTTTTCTTGCAATATCTCCACACTTGTAGAAACAGATATGTTATACAGCTTGAAGCGAAATCCCTCACTTGGAAATTTCTTTGATGCTCATGCATATTATTAATTGGAAACCACCCAATACGAATTCACATTTAGGTTTGTTTTTAGTATGTTACTTGTTGAAGTTGCTATCCAGTTAAGTTTCTTAACTTATCAACATATTCAAATAAAATTATGTCCAATATTTATAGTTGATTTTCAGTATTGCCAGGACTGACTTTTCATATTAATATTTAAGAAATATGTTCCTGCCCCAAATTTATGGAAAGGTGCTCTCTAGTAGTGCAGAGGCCAACAGATGAGAAATGTCAAGGGAATAGATATTTATGGCCACTTAGGCAGTGTCACAAACTAACACGTGTGCACACCTCATTTAATAGTAGCAACTGAGACTTGTTATTAATAATTCCCATTTTGTAAAGACACAAATCCAGATTTGTAAGTTAAATATCACAGATCATATAATTAGAGCATGCATGAGCATGAGCTAGAATTTCAAAACCAATCTGTCTGACTTTAAAACATTTATTCTTTTCCCAAATCATCCTCTGTTGCCTCTTACAGTGGAGATAAGTCTATGAAGACAATCACATGTGTGGGTCAAGAAATACTCCTTCCTACAAGCAAGAAACAAAATCCAGAGCATGAAGTTCAACCATATTTTGGAGCCTTGGTGCATAGAATATGCGGCATCTCATGTTCTAGATGTCGGTGAACTTTATTTCCTTTATCCAGGTTGACAAGTAAGCTATTTATAAAGTACTCATTGATTTTAGTAAGACAATATATCATATATCATAATGTAGGTAATGAATTTCTATAATTCATTCATGTATGGATTTATTCAAAATTTTATTGTGTAGACTGAAAAACACGTGGTGCTACCTCCTACGCATTCCACACCCACTGCAGCCAAGATGCAACCAAGGGGCTGGTCTGTTTCACCATGACTATAATGTGGACTCTTGAGTTGTTCCACAGAATGTGGCAGGAGTGACAACAAGCCAGCTTTGAGTGTTGGCTGTCAGAGTGTTTGCATTTTTCTGTTTGTCCCCCACTGTTCTTGTAACCCTTACAAGGTATGGGAACAG
Source organism: Thryonomys swinderianus (assembly GCA_004025085.1). Lineage (NCBI taxonomy): Eukaryota > Metazoa > Chordata > Mammalia > Rodentia > Thryonomyidae > Thryonomys > Thryonomys swinderianus. Next base: position 41,615 of record PVIC010000910.1, on the reverse strand, counting down.
AGTAGGCCAGAACACTGGAGAAAGGGAGAGACTCATGGGGACAGAAGCCTCAGACACAGAATTGCCTCCATGAACTTGTCTAACTTCATTCTCATGGGGGAGGCTGAAAGAAACCAGAAGAGCTGCCAGGGGAAGCTTGCCTGAAATTGCAGAGACACGAAATTGCAAACTAAATAAATGGTTGTGCTTTTCAACCACTAAGTTTGGAACTGTCCCTCCCCACCCCCGTAGATAGCTGATATCTACTCAATAAAATATACAAAGGCACCAGCATAGTGACATGCTGTGGGAACAGACAGGCAATTAAGTCATGGTTTCTGTTCCGAGTAAGCCAGCACTCCAAACGGGACGTCAGTCGTGTAAGCAAATAATAACAGCAAGGCAAGTTACGTGACTAATGAAATAACTTGTGAAATCCTTTGGGTAAGAATAATTCTACTTCCTCTGTTAAGAAACCAGTATTATAAGGAGCACCAGTTGGTTCCAATAATTCTCATGATAGTGTAATCCAAACCTCAGACTACACCAGTGGTCACTCAGAAGGAGCCTTGAGGATTATCCAGTGCTATTTATATCTATTGTGTGATTCCTGTTAAGCAATCATCAATGGGAGCCAGGAACATGAAGCCAGAGTGCTTGGAAGGACTTCTTTAAAGGGATATCATACTCTTTTGATTTGAATTCTCTGTTTAACTTTGGAATAGGTAGAAGTTTGGGGGTACCAAGCAAAAATTTCATTTTGCTGAAAGATTAATGCTGGGGAAAAAAAAAAGTACAGAATCCTGACTCCAGAAATCAGGGTCTTGCTGAGTATATATGCCTCTGTGGAGAGAATACTGAGGGTTACTGGTGAGTATATTAATGTAGACAAGCTACAGTTGAATCCTAGCAGAGATGTTACCCAGTGATTTTATTTGGTAGCTGCTCTAGGATCTCTATAATCTGAAGCCTGTGTTTAAGCAAAGATACAGTTATCCACCTATAAGGTTAGAAGGAGGACTAAATGTATCTAACATTTAATCAGTGTTACTTCTTTTCCCATTTCTTTCATGTTTAATTCTCCTTTCCTTTCTGTTGTCATTTTCCACCTTTTCCAAAGGAACAAATCAAAACTATAATGTATAAATTTTCACAAAACAGGGTCCTGATTACCAGTGAAGCAGATGTGTTTAAAGATTTACCCTGTGTGTGTCTGGAAAAGCACCCTTTCAGACTGGCTTTGAATAACTGCTTGACTAGTAAGATCTATTCATGATCCCGAAAAGCTGAGACAAAAGGCTGAGACAAGTTTGTTTGGAGCAAATTCTGCATTGAATGCAAATGGGCATGTCAGCACCCAGCTGGTTTGCAAAAGAATGATGGCTTTATGACACCCTTGGCTTTGCCAGGGGGTAACTGTCAACTGGCTGGAGTACTAAATGTGCCCAAGGATATAGCTAGACAGACATTTTTCTCACCAATTGTACCAGTTCAATATTCTAATCCAAACCAAAGAGGAAGTGGGCGAATTCTTCCCTCTTCCTTTTCTTTTCTAATAATGTATATCAAGTAACAATGGGTTTGATTTTTCTTCTATAGAAAGAATGCCTAACAGAAAGCATATGTGAGAATTAAATAAATACAGAAGGGAATGAAGCCTGTCTCTGGGGAAGGTGTATCAGGACTTGTTTACAGAGAACATGAATAGATTTCCTCATGGATGGACAATTTTCTTACCTGTATTCTGGGAAGAATTTTGAGGGGATTAACAAATGATTTTAGGTAGCCTACGAATTAATGGATGTGAAAAACAATAGTTTTTTCTTCTAAAATATTTTTTGGTCTCAAGACCTTTTACCCTTACTGTTTCTTTGCCTGGAGAGTCCTTGCTTTTCAGGTGTTTGCTGGTAAAGTTTTCCATTTGTCTGGTCATCTGTCCGAATGATATCTTCACATGGGACCTTCCTTGAATAACCTAACTAAAATTGCCACCATATGCTCTTCCATCTTGTTAATTTTTATTAAGATTTACATTAGAGCAGCTATCTGACCTTGTATCATATATTACATTTTGGTTTGCTAATGGTCCCCCTCCTGCAGTTAACTGCTAGCTTCACAAGGGAAGAGACTTTGTCTGTTGTCTTCCTCTGTAGGTCCCAGCACCTGTGATTATATCTGCCACAGAGGAAGGGCTCAAAATGAACATAAGGAATGAATGAATAAGTGAATGAACACACAAAATTATTTTAACATCAGAAATCACAGGCATGTCGTGGGCCTTCTGTAACTGCTGGCTGAATTAATGTATGTGTGTGCTTGTGTGTGAGCAGAGTTTTGAATCAGGATTCTGCAGCAGGCTAGTGTCTGCCTCACTTCATGCTCCTGCAGATTGCATAAGGACTGTCCAGACGTTCTTTCCTTCCAGCATGACATAATGTGGAATGAGAAGACCTGCAGAACACGCTGCTCACAGACCAGACAGATGATCTCATCCCCTTCCTGGGCATTCCCAGGCCTTGCTGTTAATAAAACACAGCCCTCAAACCTACAATGTCCAGTTTTTAGGTAGTTGTTTCAGCCTTCAGCCCTTTGTTGGCAAATTATTTCAAATCATCTCTTAGTTCCCTAGTGGCTGCAGGGAAGAGAGTCATGTCAGATATTTTCTGGCCTATTTCTTCAGCCAAATGGAATGGTTTTAGCCTGAGAAGCAAGGACATAAAGGGTAAGAAGTGCATTTTAGTCCCAGCCCCAGGGGACAAGGTATAAACAACTAAATAGGTATGATGGGGGAGTTTGAAAAACAGAGTTAGCAAAGTGTTTCATTGGCACTTCATGGCTGAGACTGTTTTTGAGATTTTTCACAGGTCTAGGGCCTGAAGACAGAGTGCACCCAACTTTTCTCCTGTGGATTATGGTTGTTTAAAACCTCTTTTAGTTTTGATGCTTGTCTACATATAAATGATCATAACTCCGATTTATAGGCACCAACCATATTTTCCTATAGTTTACAACACATTTCAATATGCAGATCTTCATCAAAACCCTGAGATGTGGAATCATTTTGTTGTATAATTGAAGGGGCTGAGGTTCAGAGGCCAAACACAGCTAGAGGACAGCAGAACTGGTAACAGAGCCCAAGTCACCATATTTTAAACTTGTATTTCTCTGATGCTGACTCTTCAAGTGAATACTTAACAGGCATCCTGTGTTTGTTAACTGTAGTGTCTATACTGGTCAACTTTCCCACATCTGTTTCATATGATCAGGTATGAAGTACCCTGCCGAGATCTGGGGTGGTTTTGGAGGGCAAATCTGTACACAAATCAAACTGAAGTCACCTAGATGTCTCTTAAACAGCTAGCACTCAAACAAAACTATTGACCCTGCTTTCTAAACTTAACTCCTTTTCTCTTTATGATCTTCTTCCAGTGAAACTGTCTTTTCCTCAGAATTTGGTTGGTCAGTTTCTAAATATATAAGCTATCCTCCCTTAATCACATTCTCCATTCAGTTTATGGGTAAAGCATCCAGTTCTTACTTCCAAAGTATGTCCTATTTCTGTCCACTCATCTTCATCTTCACTGTGGTTCACCATCCCTGAGGCCTGGCTTATGGTAACAGCCACCTATGTGCTGACCCTCATCCGTACTTGCATCTTCCATTCTTTTTTTTCCAATTCAAACAAAAGTAGATGTCTTATCATAAAACCGTTTCTTATATTCAACCCGTCAGGTCTTACCAATGCATTTATAAAATGCCCTGTCCGTAAGATCATTTGGTTCTGCTTGATGCAGCCCTTGACATAATGGCCCAGTTTATTCCCATCCAGTTAAGAGTTAACTTGTTCTATTCTAGGATCTATAGAGAGAAAAGGATGCCGGAGAACAAAACCCACTGAGCAGAAAACAGAATCTGGAAACTTCCAAAGACCTGAAATCCGGTTATATGGTTGGATAGGGGTTCATTTAAGTCCTAAGGTTTATGTTGAGTTATTGAACCTGTTTTTTTTTAAATTAGAATCAAGATGATTTAAGCTCCTTGTCATGTGGAATCCATGTTTCTGGATTTGCATACACACAGTAAAATGCAAAGAACCTGGAATATGAACAGAAAAATATTCAGACAGGACATGCTTACTGTGCTGTCAGGAGACACAAGGGGCTCTTCATTAGCCTGAAAAGTCACAGAGTGCTGCTTTCCTTGGGGGACAACACTGGTCTGAATCTTGAAGCAAAAACGGTTGTTAACAAAAAATACCTATGAACCAGAGGCCAGTACAAAGTCATTCTGGGAAGGGGAGAATGGGCCAGTCAGTAATTCATGTGAAAAATGGTAATGGCAGTTTCAAGGAACCTTAGTAGTTCTGTATAATTTGACATAATCTGGATGGTGGAGGCAAGGGAAGAGAAGCTAGAGAGGGAGGCAGAGGCCAAAGCCTGGGTTGGCTAATAAGTTATACTAGCAAGAAAAGTGTATCCTGAATGCACTCCAAGAGGTTTTGATAAATTTATCACTCCATTTAAAAAATAGTCTCATCCTTGTGCAATTTATTCCAAGGATTACAGTGAGGGCTTCTTAATAAAATGGCTGGGAAAGTGATACAAACAAGATACGAATTACCTAATTACACAAAACAAAACAAAAAACCCAGGAGAAGTCTATTGGATATTCTTATAGGCCAGGCTCTGGATCAGAGGAGAAGCTCAGGGTGGGTGGAAGGAGCTGAGAGGTTGCACAGATGAATCTGGTGACTCCTGAGAGTTCCATCTTCTAGAGAAGACCCCAGTGATGGGGTATCTTTAGGAGTAGGGAGGAATCCCTGAAGAAAGAGGAGAAATTACTGCTTATGAACATACCCCATCTTACAACTGCCCAGAAGATCTGCTGCTTACTTCTCTGCCTTCCCTGTGCATCCCAGGAACAAGATTCCAGGATGGCTTCTGTGATACTTAAGTTGGAACAGCCACAGCAGCCAGGCACTGGGTTTTCAGAAATACCCCTTGCCTCCCTTTCTGTCTTACATCCTGTGTGTGTTCATTCTCTCCCCACCCAGCCCAAGATCATTATATAGTAGTGCAAAGCCGAAGCCAAGGAAATCCTGGTACCGAAGTGCCAGTCCTAATGTGGGGGAGATGACTGAATTCTTGGGGGCTTTGTGGGCAGGAAAGCAAGGTTTTAATCTGCAGTGTACTAAGACAAAGGCTTGTTGTGCTGGGAGGAGCTGTCCATGAGACCAGGAACTTTCAAACCACATTCTTGGCATCAACCGTCCTGGACCATTTACTGTGGCTACTAAGGGTTGAGCTGGTCAGGATTAATTGTTTCTGCTATTGAGTGAGCAGAGATGACGAGCCAGAGTCCAGGGATGTGGTTGTGTGTGTCGGCCTGATGCATTGCATAGAATTGTCACGAGGGACAAAACTGTGTGTCCCTTCAGTTTAGGAAGTGATTTGGCTACATTTACAATTGAAAATATTTCCCTTCTGTTTCTCATTCAGACTTGAAAGAGTGTTGAAATGATATGAGGTGCATATTTACTGAATTCACTTACTCAATAGTTATGGAAGAGCATGTTGTCTCTCAGGTATCATGCTGGGACTTGATTAAGGTACATCAGACAGTGCTTTGGCTGCTAGACTGGGGGTTCACCAGTGCTGATGGGCAGCACGCTAACCCTCCGCCAGAGGCTTAAGGTTCCCTACCCCTTCCTAGGCCTGCTAGTAAGCACACACAGTGCTTTGTATGTCTGCTTACAGAGGGGCATTTTCTCTGCAGAAGTTCCACCCTGGTCAACAGGACCACCTTATAAGTAAGTTTGGCAGCTGTAATAGTAATCTCTGAATTGTTTATTCTTATTTTATTTATTTTTTGAGACAGAATCTTACAGTGTTTCCCAGACTAGTCTCAAACTCCCATGATGGAGTGGTCTTTCTGCCTCAGTCTTGTACATAGCTCGGATTACAGGCATGAGCTGCTATCTTCGGCCAATTAGTTTATTTTTAATAGCAAAAATATTGCTCTGAGAAAACCCACAAGTCCAAAATAATTTTTCAAGGTCATCTGAACAAAGGAGACAAATATGGAGACAAAAACAGGAGACAAAGATGTTATTATATTTGCAATTATTGCATTGTAGAATTCAAGAACATACATGTCCACAGAATGGACTAGAAAAACAGAGAGTTCTTTTGCTAGGCAAACCTGTACTTGTGGCTTAAAAAGGAACGTGACCTCAAGCATATCATAAGTGCAAAGATGATTGGGGCTCTGGGAATCTCTTGTGTGTTTTATAATGTCTGATCCTGATGTCAAGAGTTTGTGTAAAATAAGTTCTTGAAAATGAAGAGTTGGAAAAAACAGAAAGATGAAACATAATTTGTAAATTAAAGTAGGCATGATAAGTTAGTTGAGAAATTAAATAAGTATTTTATCATTTCATCAGTGTTTCTAATGCTTATATAGGTGGGACCAAATAACTTGTCATTTTCAAACTTCTTGGAAAAAAGAAAGGACAAATTTGTAAAAATTTTTTTTCTTTATACCAGAGATCCAACTCAGGACCTTGGGCTTGCCAGGCAGGTGCAGTACTACTAAGCTACATCTCAAGCGGGGGCAGGTTTGTAAAAGATGCTGCTCTATGCTTGGGCACATGGGGGAGGTGTGGCAGAGCTGCACGCGCTCCACACAGGTGCTTCTCTCTCTCAATCTGTGTCTCTTGTCTGTGATGTTAAAGTGACGAGTTTGTTCCACTTCCTTCCCTGACTTGGAATCACACTGCTCTTCAAGGTGAAAAGCTATCGAAAGTCATACTGGCTTTAATTTTTTTATTTACTCCCATTTTATCCCCAATTACTTGAGTAGAAAGTCTTGTGAAATGAATATACAAGCCCAGACACCAGATTCCAAATGGGAACAGTAAAGTGTAATTTCCTTTCTGAGTTTAGGGTGTATAAGACATCCTGAAAGAAATGGTGTGATTGTGACTTTTTAATAATGCTACCTCCTCTTGGTACATCTTTTTTTGTCCCCTTTCAGATGGATCAGCTAAATTTGCATTACTTGGAGAGCCTCATGACATTTAATAAGGGGAGATAAGAAGTTAATATGATTTTGAAACAAATCAAAATTTGCAAACTCACTTTAATCTGAGCCCAATGGACCTGCCACATTAGCTGTCCCTTGAGGGTGGAAATCACACATGCTGTATAAAATGTCTTATCTTGTATTAAATAGGCCCTGACACTTCTTTGTTTAATTTATCCTAAGTACCTAGAAGCACAGTTCAGCTATATAGGTGGGCTCTGTCTAGCTGTAAAGTCTTCATATAACTTCATTGCACACATCTGTAGAAAAAAGTCCAGGCAGGCAAAATATTTTTATTTTCTCTAATTGCTGTAAAATCTTTAGATTAGAGTTTTGGGGCATTCTGCATTTGTACATGGCCCATAGCTGCTATTTCTCTCTGGAGAGAAAAATCATGTTCAATAGCTTTTTTTTGTTAAAGGTTTTTCTGATCCCAACCTTGGTGTTGTAGGGTCTGACTCAATCTGTGTGTATTTAAGAAAGAAGGGGAAACAGGCTGGGAGCAAAATTGCATTCTGGTTTATACCCAAAACACTCCTTCCCCCCCCCCTCTGAAAGTCTTTCAGAAACTGCTTTGATTAGCTTCCATACCACTCCCCCATCACAGAGCAAGATGTTAGTTTGTGGCCCAAGATGAGAGAAAGAGAGGAGCTGGGACTCTCATGGGACAGTGTGACCACTCAAGACTTCCAAACCCAAGCGGCTTTACATAAATTGGAGATGCCCTGGATGGTGACCAGCAGCCTTGTGAGCTCTTTACCCATCACTAATTCTGGCTCCAGCTGGACTCAGCTCAGTGATTAAAGGCACTGAAAGCAGTGGGCCTCTGTGAGCATTTATTCAGGCTGCGTTTGCTCACACTGCATTATGGGGTTTCTATGGCAACAAGCACATGTCTCAGCATGTTACATGGAGAAGGGCTGTACCTTCCAGTCTCCCCTTGTCAGGAAAATTTGATCATATGCCACTTTCTTCCTGGATGTCTGAATGGACTGTACCATGAGTCAGTCTCCCCTCCTTCTATGTTATATGCACAGAGAGAAGTGTCTGAGGCCAGCAGCCAAGACCCTTAAACTGCCACGGATCCCACTGGAGACATCGAGAATAGAGTCTGCTCTGTTGGCACAATTGTGGCAGATCAGAAATCGAGGCCAAAACCCCTTTCCCCTCCTTTGACTTGGCTCCCGGCTTTGGCTGGGTTTTGAGGACCATGCAATGAAAAGATTGCCTGGACATTGGCCATAAAGATCCTGTTCCAAAGAGTATGATTCACGAGGCAACTGGTACCAGCAATCCACAGATGAACCTGGAATAGTGTCCTCTAGGCTGCTTGTCTACTGGTCATTTGACAAACTGAAGAGTTAGGTGTTTTTGTAAACAATTGATGGGCCATAAAGGGAGTGTAGCTTAAATATCCTTTCTCTCTCTCCTGCTCCCATTGACCACGGTCCATAAAATAAGACCCCCATCATCTGAGAAGTTTTATGAGTTGGTTCTTGATTTTAGCTTGTTCATTTACTCATTCACACAGGGCTAAACATTTGGCATATTTGCAAGTGACAAGGGTCTGCTTTCCGTTTGTTTATGCTGCTCTGGAGGGTGAGGATAACACGTCAAAGATTGTGTGATGTGACATTTCTTGAGTTTTTCTGTGGGTCTTGGTGCTTATCTTTTATACTGAGTGATTTTCATTTACTTATTTAGTTAAGGAATTTCATTTATGGATAGTTCTAATAGTTGAGCACTTAAAAATCTGTAGTACTAGCCAGGCATGGTGGCACATACTGTTATCCCAGCACTTGAGAGGCTGCGGCAGGACTGTGCAGAGGTCAGTGTGCGCTAGATGGAGAGGCCCGATCTCCCACAAGAAATCAGTAGTCCTTAAAACAGACTGGATCCATTGATGTGTTACTGTCTTCTACAATAATCATAGATTTTAAAAATTATGTAGTTTTTTTCTAATGTATATTGTTTACATAGAATAATAGGTTTCGTTGTGACTTTTTCATACGTGCATCTAACATACATTTTGGTTGTTAAATTTTAAGAACTGAGAAACTTTATAACAGATTCTGAATTTCCAGTTTATCTGTCAGCATTGCAATGTTCAGAGGGATGAAGGAAGACTGCACATTTAGATGGCCTGAGCTCTATGTTTTCTTAGAGTGCCCTTTGTGCCAGTTCATACATTTACAACACCAACCACACAGTGCATTTGAAGGTGGGACTCTTGTGAATGTCAGGGTGTTGTTGATACCACGAGGATTCTTCAGTTTCTATATGAAGAGGCTCTTAGTTATGCTTGTGTGATATATGATCTGTCCTTTGTGTTTTAGCAGGGTCTACAGGAAGCCAGACTGGCCGATCACTGGCCGGGTGAGCAGTTCTTCTATAAAACCAACCTTCCGTGTGAAGTTGCAGGGGGTCGGGGTAGCAGAGGGGACACATTACCACACCAGTTGTGTTGGCACTGCAGTAGTGGCAGAGAGGAGAGAGAGAACAGCTTCCCCAAGGAAGAGCAGGACAGATGGCATTTGAGTTCTGGAGAGTGAGCAGAATTTCACTGGGCGCAGAATTCTTTGATTTGCCTAAAATGTAGAATGTGTGCTAAGGATCTGGGAGAGAAGCAGATGGACCAAATAAATAATGGGTCTTCAGTTGTCAATGGAAATTCAGTGGTTAATTTTTTATTACTCTCTACTTATGAAGGCAATATACAATTGCTCTCTTTTTAAAAAGTCTGAAACATTATATAGAAACTTCATTTCAAAACCCTTATCCCTCTTTATCTACCTAAAGCAGAACTTCTCAACCCTGGTATTATTGGCATTCTCAGCCAGATCATCTTTTGCTGGGCATGACCTGCCAGTGCTTTGTAGGATGGTAGCCAGGTCCCACTCCTGCACACACTATATGCCAGGAGCTATTCACAGTCCTGCTTTGCACACCCATCATTTAGACAGCCAACGGTGTCTCCTGACATCACCAAATGTCTCCTGGTGGCCAAATTCACTCCAGTTGAGTACCACTGAATTAAGGAGACAGTGATTCCCATTTATTGTGTAAATCAAGAGACGTATTTTTACATACATGTAGATAAATTTAGCAATAGATTGTGTTCTGTTCTTTTTCACATGTGTATTGTTATATGTACATGCTTAGCTTTCCTCATTCATATTTACATGTGTTAGATATATCTAAACAAACTGCTACACAGAAAGCTGTCAGGTGTTGGTTTTGTTTTGAAAATATGGCATTGTATTCTGAGGAAGGGATCTATCATATTTTGTCTATACTGTGTTATTAGACATTTCCACCCTCCCTTCCTTCCTTTCTTCCTTTCATTTCAACAGACTTTGCAATGAATATCTCAACACATATTTCCTCATGTTATGCACAAACAAGTTTGTAGTGAGGATATAAGGCGGCCTTGCTGGTATTCATCCGAAGAACAACTAAGCCACTGACTAGATTCTTTGTGGTTCTTAGAAAAATGATTCTTTCCCATTGAAAACAACCCTAAAGGAGGGAGGCAAGGAAGAGGGAACAAGAGAGAGCCAGAGTGAAGAAAACAAAAGGGTTTACCAGCCCCTCTACTCCCTGAAACAACAGTGTTTCTGAGCCTTAGTTCAGAAAAAAAGCATTGAATAGCGCAACAGGGTGTTTCAGATGTCAAAAAAAGAAAAAAAAAAAAGACATCCTGGCAAAGCAGTAGGGAGGGAGAAGGATGAAGCTTCTCAATTTGTTTCTCAGAGCTTCTCAGGACTTTGCCTTCCATCCTCTGATTTGACCCAAAGCACAACCTGACTACCCCCTGTACCTTTAATCCCCCCAAATGTGTTCTTTTTATTTTCTTCTTAAGCTAGTTGTCGAAGATAGAACTTTATATTCTGAAAAAGACCATACATACAATAGACTCCTTCCTTCATGGGTGGATACAGGACTGGAGTCCCCTGTGGGGAATTAAATAATCTTTTTTTTAATTGAATTCTTTATTGGTAAAATTTATATACATCTCAAAATCACATATAACATTGGGGAATTTGTACCAGTATATGACACAAGTTAATTCTCATTTTTACCCATATCCCTACCCACCCATCCCTCCTCACCCCCTTTATACATGCTCTTTTATTTTCTTTCTGTATCATATTTATTCCTTCCCCTCATCACATTCCCACACCAAGTTTCCTATAGAAATATTCCACTCTATAAAAGCTGTCCTACTTTCTAGAACTCATTTGCATCTACAGGTGTTCATGCCGAAGATTAAGAAATAATCTTGTCCTTGTCCCCTCACCTGCTCAGCACGTGTTCAGTACCAGTCAGTTTCCCTGTAATATATCCACAGGAGGAGAGGGTGAGGTGGGGACTAAACAGCTCTGCACTGAGAGAAGATGAAGTTTCTTGCTTGGTGGATAGACCTGTGTCAGGCCTGGGTAGAAATCTCTTCAACTCCTTGTTCTTCTGACTCACTCCCTTGATGACCCTCCCTCATCTCCTTTCTACTTATTTCTTTCCAACCTTGAGACCTCATCTCCTGTGTCCTTGATTACTTGCATCAAGACTGTAGTGTCTTGAGGGCAAGAAAGTGTGTAAGGCCTCTGCCCAGTGTTCTGTCCATGAAGGGGATTCACAAAGGCATCTCACACTTGAGAAAGGGCCAAATGGATACAGGCGGCCCAAAGTCAAATTGCAAAGGAACTTGGATACATGGAGAAGATTAGTTTAGCTATATTTATAAATAATCTAAGTATATCCAGTTTATTCTTAAAAATACATATATTCTGTGACCAACAGCTCCAGTTTTTTTTTTTTTTTTTTTTTTTTGAGACAGGGTCTCGCTTTGTAGTTCAGGCTGGCTCTGAGCTCACTACATAGTCCAGGCAAGTCTCGAACTCAGCAATCCTCCTGTCTCTGCCTCCCGAGTGCTGAAATTACAGGCGTGCACCACCATGCCTGGCTTTTTTTTTGAGGCAGGGTCTTGCTTTGTAGTTCAGGCTGGCCCTGAGCTCACTATGTAGCCCAGGCAAGCCTCGAACTCAGCAATCCTCCTGCCTCTGCCTCCCGAGTGCTGGGAGTACAGGCATGAGCCACCACACCCAGCATTGTATGTGGTTACTGGGGATTGAACTCAGGACCTTGCGCTTGTGAGGCAGGCGCCAGAACCACTGAGCTAACCCTCCGGCCCTTTTTTTTTTTTTTTTGAGACAGGTTTGTAGTTCATGTTGGCCCTGAGCTCACTATGTAGCCCAGGCCTGAACTCAGCAGTCCTCCTGCCTCTGCCTCCTGAGTGCTAGAATTACAGGCTTGAGCCACCAAGACCAGCCCCAGATTTTTCTAAGAGAAAATTTGAGACATAGGAGATAAAAAATATACTACCAAACTCATTACAGTCTAAGTTAAGATACTCAAACAATTGTGACAACAATTGTGACACAGAGACTCAATAATACTATACTAAAGAGTATTATGCCATATTTTTAAGTGACAGATTCCTATATACTGGCACATTTAAATGTTCTACATGATGCAAGGAAGTTTCAGGTTGACATATACCAGTACGTATATGGGGGAAATAGCCACATTCAAATGTATCTGTAGATGATGTAGTTAAGTAGGTCCAGAAACTTCTACAGCGTGTGGATAACACTAGTTGATAGATGCTGCCAGGTAAGGGGTAGAGGCCAGGGATGTTGCTACACGTCCTTCACAGGACAAAAGAGCTCCTCACAGCTGAGAATTGTCCAGCCAGGTTACTAATCTGGCTTGTATTCACATGAAGTTCAGACATCTGAAGTATCTATTTCCTTTTCTATTTGGATGTCTAAAAAATAAACCAAACTTAATCTGTATGAATAGAACTATAGTGTCTACACCTCAAAACTTGCTGTCTTCCCTACTTGCATTCTTCCCCATATAAGGACTTAGCAACTTCCTACCCATTGCTGTCTTGCTTTCCACCTCTACAAATATGACCTGTCAGCTCTACCTTCAAACCATGATAAACTGTTTCTTACTTCCTCCTGCCACTTTGCTATCACCCAGGTTGGACTACCTGTGCATCTTTCCTAAGCCACGTGAAAGACATGGGGGATGAGGGAGGCTGGTAGCATGTGGCCACAAAAAGGAGAGGTTTCAAGAAAGTAGAGCCTAGGGAAGTGTTAGTTGAGTATCAGAATATGGAAATCCTCCTTTGTTTTGGGGATTGGAAAACATGATGTTAGAAGAATAAAAGGCTTTATATGTGAAGATAGCCGATCGATTTTCAGGAAGCCTGTTCAAGCTGGGTTTGCATGTAGTGATCAGACATTGTGAGTAGCCTTTAGTCAGAGCGCACAGTAGCTCTTTGTCAGGGTGGCCACATGGCCCACAATTTGTCATGGCAACAAGTCAGTGCTCTTAGGGAGGAGAGAGAGACAGAGAGAGAGAGAGAGAGAGAGAGAGAGAGAGAGAGAGGAGAGAGAGAGAGAGGAGAGAGAGAGAGGAGAGAAGCTGCTCAGGATGTAGATTCCAGAGACTGTCTCATGAAATGCTCATCAAATTTAATAAGCCAGTGACCAGTTTAAACCAATACTACCTGAACTTAGTAAATGTCTACAGAATCTAATTTCTTTATCTGTAGAGTGAGTTTAATAGTCTTCACTATCAATTCTTCCTCCTATTATAACGATCCCCCCTGGAGTCTGTTCAGGAGGCTTCTCGAGCTCACGTGTACGTGGCAGGGCTCAGAACTACCTGTGCCACAGAGAACACCAGTAACAACGCTTTCATGGTAAGACCAAAGACTCAACTCACTACTTTACACTCAGTACCTCCTCAACAAATGTCAGGAGGTGCCAATCCTGAGGCATTGGCTAAAATTACAATTAGGCATGTTTACAGCTTCTATTTCAGTTCATTGCTATGATAAACTCGGCAGATCAACCATTTATTATCATTCAGAATTCCTCCACATAGCTCTCTGCAATTCCTAAATTGTATTACCCTTTCATTCTTTCTCTGGCTCCCAATCTCTTTGTTCTAACTTCTCAACATCTCTATAGATAGCCTCTAAGGTTTTCCTTGATGCTTCCTTTTATTGTTCTTTCCCTAAGGAAAAATGGTAGACAGAGTTCTCAGATACACTGAAGCTCACTCACATAGTGGTTGTCCTTGTCTATCCTTGATGTCCAATGGATGATTATTCTTTTTCCCACTTCTGGACAATTATTTTTGCTCTCCAAAGAAAATAATACAGTCAAGTTGTCCCTTGTGTAACACACCTAGGGATGACCACTCTTCAGTTGCTTTTGCAGATTCATTGAAATAGTTCCACTCCTTCATTCTTGCTTTGTTCTTTAACATATTTCTATCAACATCCAGACATCTGGTGTAAGTTTTCTTGCAGTCTTTACAGTTATTGTGGGATTTCAAAATGTAGATTTCAAGCGTCTTATCTTCAGTTTCCTCCTTTTATTTATATCCAGTCTTGGAAATAATGTATAATTAAAATACTGGTGCTGTTAGGCTCACTTTAATTTCAAGAATAAACATCTAAAAGGTACTCTCAGCATCTTCAGGTGTGACTTTTCTATTTCTCCCCGGTAATTCCTGCTCCAACTTTCTCCCATGATAATGTCATATCATTTCCTTTCTTTTTAAAGTCCAATACTCTCATCACATCCTTTGCTTTCACAGATGGCTTTCTTCATGCTGAGCTGAATGATAAAGTTGTTTTCTCTCTTCACTTGTTCACTGGAAGATTTTATCCAGTTACTCATGGATTTCTTCTTCAGACTTTGTTAGGAACTCCATTCCTTCCTCTTTCACCCATGGTATTACAGTCCTTTCTTGGTTTCTTTTCCTGCTCTTTCTGCTTTTGCTTGACCACTAATTAGTGGAGTTTCCAGTGGCTCACCTGTCTTTTCTTTTCCATTTGTTTCCTCTTTTTGATTTTTAAGGTATTGCTAACTATAGCTTCACATATTATTGATAAGTTTCTGAGTCTCCCAGTCTAATCTACAGCATCATTGTCGTCTGTGAGCTCCCCTCTGTACCTGTGTCTTCTCATCACTACTTAGATGCTGAATAAATCATTGACCTGTACAACACAGACCTTTTGATTTTGGCCACTGCAAAATTTATTCCTTCTCTGGTCTTTTCCTTATAAAGATGGAGAATTCCATCCAACGTGGTCAGCCACCAGCAAGACTCTTCCTCCCACCTTCAAATCGTATCCATGATCAACCACTTTTTCTGCCTGAATTACTTTCCTGTCATCCCAAGGCCAGCCATCTTTATATAATCCTTAAGCTATTCAAATTTCCCTCCCAATTGATCTCTTCTTGCCTTTGTTTTTGTTGCTCTATGGTCTTGTCTTAGCAGTCCTAGCAGTATCTTTTTAAAAGCATAAATTGAATCATAACAGCTCCCTCTGAAGTCTTCATCAGCAGTACAGAATCCAAAGCTATGACCAAATCGAAGACCCAAGGAGCATCTACCCTTCTTTTGTCCTTCTTCTGAGGTTCCCTTCTGCCTCTCCTTTCTTGTTCTCATTGCTCCAGCCATGTAGACTTTCTTGCTGTTGCTCACACATACACATCCACTACCTTGCACTGCAGAACTTTTGGCTGCCTTCTCCTTGGGACATCCATGGTACCTACTTTTACAAGGCTGGTTCTTGTGCTTCACTGAAACTTTTGCTCGTGTATCAGTCTTCAGAAATTATTTCCTCAGCCATCTCATTAAAAATAAGTCTCCTATATGCCAAGCCATTTTGACTTGGTGCTCCTTGGCCTTGTTTCATTTTTCTCCACTACACCCCATTGTCTCATGCCCCTCCTCAGTAGAATGGAAGTCCCATAGAGCAAAGTCCTTATTTTGTTAAGAGCCGAATGCCTAAATCAGTGCCTCATATCTTAAGTATTCCCCTCCCCCATAGATTCTGGATCAATCAATGGGAGCTACTGTGAAGGTTAAGTGAAATCACATAATCCAATGGTTTAGTGCAATGGAACTGCATCCCAGGCTCTCAGTAAAACAGAATTTATATGCACAGCGCTGTTTTTCACAGGATCCTGCAGCTCTTCCATAATAACAACTACCATGTATCATGTTTATTTTCAAAGTTTTTCTTACATGATTTTTTTCAGTTACATTTCACATGCCAAAAAGTTCTTCCTTTAAGCATATAACTCAATGGGTTTTAGTATATTCACAAAGTTGTACAACCATCCCTTCTACATGTTTTAGAACATTTATTATTACCACAAAAGGAAATTCTAAACCTATTACAAGTACACCCACATCCCTCCTCCTAGCTTTTAAAAACTCAATTATTTACTTCTCTGTCTCTGGGTCTTGCTTATATTGGTATTGTATATGAATAAAATGATATAGCATATGCCTTTTTATGTCAGGCTCCTTATTCTTACTTATGCTATTTTTGAGGTTCATATTATAGAAGGTGTCCAATACTTAATCCCTTAATTATAGCTAAATAATATTCCAAAGTGTGAAAACTATACATCCACACTTACACGCAAATGTTCACAGCATTGACTTTTTCATTATAGCCAAGAGGTGAAGAACTTATTTAATAAATAGAAGATTTATTTATATGATTGGGAATTCCCAAGGATAAGAAGTGTGTCTAATTCAAAGTATGTAAACAACCCACACTGAGTGAATGCTTGTTGAAAAAATTAATGGGTGGTGACCACTAAAATAATAAATGTAATAATTGAGTATTGCATAATGCTGTAATAACGATGGCAAAGACAATACTGATGATGGAAGTTACTCTTTGGTTGAGTTTGGTTAGTTCTCTCAGCCTAGACTTGTTTCCCTTATTAACCAAACAGGGGTAATAGTATTGCTAAAATGATAGCAGAGGTTCAATGATCATTCTCACATCCAAACCCAACTGTCCATTGCAGCCCATGTTCCCAGCACCATGTACCTTGTCACAAAACACAGACACAAAGTAGTTCAGACACTGCATGTACTAGCAACTAGGGTAAAAGAGTTACTTCTTGAGAATTGCATGTGCCAACTGAAATTCTTGTTCTTCAGGAGCGAAAATTAAATTTATTCCCTTGGATCACATAAAGTTATTTATAAAAAGTTATGCAGTTCTGAGGGAAGATTGAGGTTGAGTCTCATGTATTTTAGAATCTTAATTTTTTGCATATTTTCTTCATTTCAATAGATACCAATAAATCAAGAGTTTCCTATGTCAGGGCTGCATTTTTATTATCATGATTTCAGTGACCACTAGAGAGGCAGACACTTAGTATGTGTTCTATTAATGATGTGAAGATGATTAAGTAGATAGCATTCAATAGTATTCGATATATTTGTTAAATTTATCTCCAGGCTCAGTGAGAACATGTGAACTGTGTGCTGCATAGATTTGGCCCCCTCAGAATCTCAGCAAAGTGACCTTGGGAAGAGCCATGGAAAGAGATTGTGCCCTCTACACAAAATAGCTTCCAGGTCCAGCTTGTTAACAAAAGGTACAACTTCACACAAGTGTACCCCTTCTGATGCACAGCCACTTGCGGCCCCATCATCTCAAGCTTGTTGTGACAGCACTGTTGCAAGAGAGAGTCCCATTATGGGAAATCAAATACACAACCCACAGCAGTTTAGCTGAGAAACAAAGCAGTCATTTGTGGTGGGGACAGAAGCAGTCATTAGAGGCAGTCTCTCCCGACTGAAAAATAGCAAGCCAGGCTCCATGGTTGAGCCCTGGAGAAACTAACCTCAGAGCCATAGGGATGATGGGAAGAAGGACACTCATTCATCTGTTAAATGACAGGCCTGGAAGAGATAATAATCACTTTCGTCTCTCCCAGCACTGACCACTCTGTGGCTTCTCTGAGAAATCCCACATGAGGGCCTGACATGGCTGTACTCACCAGGCTCCACTGAGGGTTTCTGAAGTTTTGTTCACTGTGTACTCTAGAATCCCTTTCTGCATGGCTACAGGATCTCTGCCCTGCTCACTTAGGCTCACCTGTGTGGCCATGAACTCTCTCCTTCTTTCTTCCACTCTCCATTTTCTTCCTTCCCTCCTTCATCCTTTCCTTTCTTTTTTCTTTTTTCTTTACATGGGACATGTGATTCCTGATCTAAAGCCTTTGAATATGCCATGTCTTTATGCTCACACAAGAATATGAGTGATCTTTCAGTATATAATTCAGAACCAGACTTTCCCCAGAGTAAATTCCTAGACTTCCCAACACACTTGAAATGCTATTTACAAAGTTCCTATTTTCCTACATGGCCTTGCAGGAGCTATCCCTGCCCTCCTGCCCACCATTTCTAGTCTCCTTTGACTTTCTTTTGACAGCCATGACTACCTTCTTTTTGTATTCAGACCATGTTGTAATTGCACTGAATATGAGAACTTTCCACTATACTTCTCCCTGTAGACATATTACTGGTCTACATCATTTTCTGGCAGATGTCTTCTCATCTCTCGCGTTTCACTGAAATGAATTTCCTTGACCAGGTTTTCTTTGATTATCAAGTATGACATACTTCTTTTTACCCAGACCCTGATTTATTTTTTTCTCATGGTCCAGATTACTTCCTGGTATTTTGTTAATCATGTTTTTTTATTGCTCAGTCAATTGGAGAGTTGACTATAGAATCAAAATCTCTTATCTTGTTCAACACTGTTAGCCATTGTTGATAGTTTGTACTGTTTACTGAATGAATCCGTAAGGGAATGACTGTGTGAACACTCTCAGTCACCTTTTCCTTCATATGGATAACTCCTTGTTGCAACAAGGGGGAAAAACTTGTTGAATCGGTGCACCTTTGAACAGAATTGAGGCTCAGTTCACAAAATGAAACCTAGACATGCCAAAAATAAGAATTTTCTTATTTATATATGAAAATAAAGTAGTAAGAGAGTACAAGAGCAATTTGAGAATATAATTACCACTCCGGCGAAACAACACTGGCACTGTTTCAACCTGGGCGATCAGCATGGAAGGTCCAGCGCTGAGAGCAATGTTTAGCTTGTCCTCTCTAAGGTGTCCCTTACAGTGCTCCTGAATGGCGTTCCCTTGCAGCACAGCACAGCTCCCTTCCTTTGCCTCTCTGTATTTTTTTCAGTTTATATCCCCTATCTGAACCAAAGCAGCCCCCTGCTAGGAGCCTTTCCTGATTCACACCTGGGTTCTGGAAGGTGGGGGCAGGAGCAGCCCTACTCAGAAGTTGGAATGTGACCATTTGCCATTTGGTGCCACAAGGAGGGGTCTGTTTCCTTGAATGAATGAATGGTTTGCGTTTAACACATCCTGAGAGCAAATGTTGTATTTAGCACATTCAAGGAGACCTGGTTCTTGCAGGCTAACTAACATTCCCTTCCCCAAGCTTATACAAGGCCACAAGGTCTTTTAACATACAAATAGCCCTTACACTCCTTCGTATCCCTCCGCTGCTAATTTAGACATTGTGTCCTTTAGAAAGCTTTTCTTGGTCCTGGGAGGTGAGTTGTCCTCATCTGTGTCCCCTTAGTAGTTTCATTTTCTGTGTCTAAACATTTATGATGCTGTAATCTCCTTGTCTCTTAACTTGTCATTCTCCTTTGACTATATTCTCTCCCTGTGGACAAGAACTTAAATTCATACATTGTCACATTTCTGGAGCTTAGTTCAGTTGTGAATATTTGCATAATTTAAAAAAAATGAGAACAAATTACTTTTTCCTTCACCAAAAATGTGGCATATTCCCTAGCTAATTAAAGTCCTGGGCTCTGGGCTCCTTAAGAAGAATAAAGGACTTATTAAGTGTTGGTGTTTTGCAATAGATTTTCTTCTCTTACTCTCAGTAAAACTTGCAACAGGTGTAAATGTTGGTTTCATTTTATATGGATGCAAGAATTGAAGCTCAGAGAAAATCATTAGGTGGCCAGGGCAGAGATTAGAAGTAATATTCTGTCCTGATTTTACATTTGCAGCTCATCTTACTGTACCATTTTTGTACTCTACAGAGTATGGCATATATAGCAGACATCTGCAGGTAATTTTCTCATCCACTTTGAGTGGCTCCCAGTTCGGCCTCTCAGAAAGGAGGCTACTTTTGTTTCTACCATTGTAAGTGTGCGAGGATCTGACGTCCTGGTTGTGAACACCAGTGAGGGAGGGAACAGATGACTGAGGCCAGCATCATCACCTGGCTGAGCCCCAGGATTGCTCTTGCAGGTCATACTTGTAGCTGACCCATAGCTGACCCTGCAGTGTTTTCTGACAGTAGCATTCTGTGAGTACTTAGAGAGACAAAGGAATTAAGAACCATTCATGTCTGTTTTTTTTTTTTCTTTAATAAAATAAAACCAACCTGGGCACAACCCTGAATATATTGGTGCTAAAACTTGTCCTTCCCGGCATCAGGTAGCTGCCAGGGCTTGTGTCTGCTCTGTGGACCTGGAAGTCACCAGTTTGGTTTGTCGGTTCCCTTTGGTCCCGCACACTCTGGCTGACCTTTGCTGACTCACCTCTACCTTCCCTTCCCGTCCTCAGAGACTTCAGGAGGAGAAACAGCAGCCAAAACTAGCTGGGCAATTGCAAGCCCCACGCTTTCAGACAAGTGAGAGCTGAACTGTTCTGGGGAAACCATCAGCGCTGCTTCCCCCGCAATCTCCTCTGAAAAGCTCTGAATGAAACCACTGTGGGAGCCAGCTCCTTTCCACACGCTGTGTACGGAGGATTGGATTACCTTCTACGGAGTCCGGCTCCTGAGTGGTCACAGCCTTTTCCAGTGTCCAGAAGGACAGACGTCAGGGCTCTTGGAGGTCTTTGTGTAGCTCCCTACATGACCTTGGGAAAAGCCATTTCACCCCTTTTGGCATTGCCATGGTGATGCCAATATGTAGTGATATGTAGGGTACTCTTATCTGAAAAGCCCCTCTGGCTTCTTAATGCTGAAGTCTTTAGAGAACATATTTTTATTAGAGCCTATTAATTTGATAAAATTTGGGTTTCAATGTAGTATTATCACGCATGTATCTGATATTTTGATTCTATGCATCCCCCATTACTTTCTCTTACACCCCTCTCTTTCCCTTTATTCCATTCATCTTTTCTCATAATAGCTTCACTCCCACTTTCATCTTTTTAAGGTTTCAGATACTAAGGACCACATGAAATATTTGTCTTTTTGAGTGGTTGTATCATGAACCATGTCATTTTGAGTCTGGCTGGAAGGATTTCCAGCTCCATCAGTTTCCCTGAAAATGTTACAATTTTGTTATGTAGTATGTATGTAAATTCATTTTCTTTGTCTGTTCATCCATTGGGGACACCTAGGTTATTTCTTATCTTGGCTATTGTGAGTTGTATCACAATACACATGCGTAGGCAAGTATTCCTGTAGTATGCTAATTTCTCTGAATATGTACCATAGAGTGGTATGCCTGGGTCTTGCAGAAACTTTGACCTTCTTGCTCAGTTCATGCTGATGGATGGTAAAAGGTGTACACAGATTGTTCTGTGGAAACAGTTTGTTAAAAAACAATTTTCAGGGCCGGAGGGTTAGCTCAGTGGTTCCGGCACCTGCCTCGCAAGCACAAGGACCTGAGTTCAATCCCCGGTAACCACATATAATACTGGGCGTGGAGACACACCCACCAACAATCAACACCGCATACCACAATGCCGGACATGGTGGCTCACGCCTGTAATCCCAGCACTCGGTAGGCAGAGACAGGAGGATTGCTGAGTTCGTGGCGGCTTGCCTGGGCACCATAGTGAGCTCAGGGCCAGCCTGAATTACAAAGCGAGACCCTGTCTCCAAAAAGCAAAAAAACAAAACAAAAAAACAAAACAAAACAATTTTCAAAATGTCATCAAAGCATCCTACACTGTATAGATGAGGATATCTTTGTACCATGTATTATTTTGATAAGTTAAAGTACTTATGGATGTACTATAAGCAATCTTTGGTAAGTTTTTATTTGATTAATTCATTCAAAAGCTTTCTATGACTCTCTATTTGATATTAGACATATGAGACAAAAAGGAAAAAATGAAGACTGTCTTAGAGGAGTGTTGTATCTAGATGTTTCTGCAAAGCTTCCCAGACGCATAGGCAGGACTTTTTGGAGGTGACTGGTCCTAGGGTGTGTAATACTGGGATTGAAAATATGTGATAACTAAGTGGGTTTAGCATAGTTCTGGGTATAGCTAATAGAAGCCCCACCCTGGACTGGGGTGGCACCAGTCAATGGGTGTGTACTTTGGATAGAATACAAAGGCAGAGAGGGAAGCAGGTTTGCTGTTGCTACTTGCTGCCTCTGCCTCCGGCATCATAAACTGTTTCTCTTCTGTGATGCCCCTTTATCATGCCACCCTGTCTTGGAGCCAGCCAACTATATGGACTGAAAGCTGTACAAACTATGAACTGAAATAAATCTTTCACCCTTTAACTTGTGAATGTTGAATATTTTTGTCTCAGCAATGAAAAAGTAAGGCAAGAAGTCAATGCTCCGTGGTAATTTGTGATGATTCATGAATTATTTTAAAAAGAATTCTTTTTTTTTTTTTTTTTGCGGTACTGGGGATCAAACTCAGGTCCTTGTGCATCCAAGGTTGACACAGTACCACTTGAGCTAAATCCCCAGTCCTTTTTTTAAAAAAGTAATTGGGTACAATTGAGGTTGCCCTGCCTCCACGTCTGATAAATAGAAAGGGTACTGATAGCCTCTTTCCTTATAAGGGGTGTATTGTTCACTGCTCTTCAGCAGCACATCCCACATCTTCTAGTGATTTCACTAACTTGTCCTTCCCCAATTGGTCCTCAACCTTGAGTTTGTGACACTAATTTAGTACTTACTCCTGCTTTATCAGTGCCTTTTCTTTCCTTAGACCACTCCAATCAGGCTCTGTCCTTTCTATTCCATTAAAACTTTTCTTGGAAAAATTGTAATGTCATAGCTGTCTTGTTCCAGTGCGTGCATGTGCACGCGCGCGTGCACACACACACACACACACACAGGCTAAAATGCATACATGCAAGAATTTCAAGAGCTAGATGGATTGCTGAGAACTGAGAATGCTGCATAGATCTTGGAGACTGTAAGGGCCTCTTGGGTGCCATACCTCTGATACTGTGTCTTTTATAATATCAAAGTCAGAACCTGTGTATGCACAGAGCTAACATATTACACTGTTATTGAAAAAGATAATGACTTGATAGGATAACTTCCTTTTTCTAGAAGGTAAAATTTCATTTCTATGTGCTCTGTCTTATAAAAACATTTGGGAAACTGCATTTAGGATATGAAAGACCCTTGTATCAGTTTACAGTCAGGAAAATGAAAAGCAAAAAGAATTTTAGTTAGATGTGATTTAATATAAAGAGCTAACTACATATAGTATGTGCTGTAAAGCTGCTGTAACAAGAAGAGGATGATGGAGTAATTCCAGCATTAGTAATGCTGGAAGATATGGACTGACGAAGTAAAATAGGTGCTCTTTGAGAGGAGCACTTGAGGTCTCAGAGGAGAAAGCCAGCATGCTTGATTCTCCTGTTTTTGGAGGGAGTGTGGCCAGTCATCATGATAGGTCAATTCATTGGACTAAGAAGCACCTGGGAGATTAGCAAAGCATGATCCTGGGTTTGTCTGGATGGGTGATGGAGTCCAGATTTTGACTACTATATCTGAACCCTGGCTTGTTTCTCTTTGCCACTGGTCCCCAGCTCTGCTTCCTGCTTACCATAAACTAAATAGCTCCCCTCTGCAGCACACCCCTCCCTATAAGGTTTCAGCCTTGGAGTCAGCCACACATGGACTGAATCTCTTGAAACCATTAGGTAAATTCAGCCTTTGCTCCTCAAGTGGCTGGTGTGTGTGTGTGTCTCAGCAGCAGGAAGCTAATATGGCATAACTGATGCTTCAACCTCAGAGTGGGGATCACTCTGTCGTCAGAGTCCGACCTCTGCTGAGTGGGTACGTTGAAGCTGATTCTCAGAACTCTAGTGATGTGAACTGAATACTTGAATTCGGATCAAACAGACCAGCTCATAGGCATCTATAGTTAGGCATCCAGCCACGATGGTGGGAGGGTTGGTAGAAACCAGAAGCTTCAACTGTAGTGATCTTCTGCTTCTGCAGAACATCATACAGTATGTGCAAAGAGGATAAGAGTCTTCCTCACCTTGCCACCTTCTATTGCCCTGCCGGTTCCTTGTCTTGAGAAGAGAGTGAGTGCATGAGCATTTTGGGTTATGTTTTCAGAGTCTCAGTTGCATCATCACAGCATATAGACAGAGTTGGAGACACTTGAGACTGGGAGACACTGGATTATTAACTGGTGTCTGCTCTCCAGGGTAAAAATGAATAAGTATACTTGGCTGCCAAGGGAGGATGGTGAAATAGTTACTTTGGAAGCTGTTTTCAACATAATTCCCAATAACTCTCAAGTAAGCATTTGTAGCTTGGGATAGGACCTCTGTGGAAAAATCCTACTGCCAATGTGGAAAGTGATTCCAAAGCCAGAGCATTCCTGGGAGCCCCATTGCATGGGACTCATGATTTATTTTTGTTTTTGCTTATTTTACCCTGACTTTACAGCCCCTGGTTTCAAGAATGTCTTCTGGGCCAAATGCCCCCATGGCTCAAATGCTTGGAAAGAGTCATTTCTGTAAATGTCCCTACTCCTCAGACCTCAGTGCCAAACCCTTTGCTGTGTGGACCACACCCTCTTCTTCCAGATCAAATTGGTCCTGGTGCAACCCACCCAAGCTCAGTGCAGGCCATCATTGGGCCTCGCTCCTCTTGGTCTACATCTCCCACTGCTTTTGTTCCTCTCTTGATTCTAAAGCTCAGTGGATCTCTCTGAATTTCCTTTTGACTGTTTTTTTTCTCCTGGGATCTTATTTCTATAAAGAACAGCATGTAATAATAATAATAATAATAATAATAATAATAATAATAATGATAGTAAAAGGTTTGGCTGCATGAATTTTTAGATTTTTCAAAGAGCTTTTGTCATTGACTGCCTCACTGACTCAGTTTTAGGGGGAAGTCAATGGAATTCAAATAATCATATTTAACTCTTGACAAGTTGAACTGTGGTAAGTTCATCATAATTTAATTCTAAGACTCTTAAAGATCAGCCTCCCCAAGTTTAAAGACCCAATTCAAAAATGGGCATCTGAAATGAACAGACACTTCTCAGAGGCAGAAGTCAAAGCAGCTAAGAAGCATATGAAGAAATGTTCAACATCACTGGTCATTCGAGAGATGCAAATGAAAACAACACTGAGATTTCATCTCACTCCACAAAGAATGGCCGCTATTACAAAATCAACCAACGATAAATGCTGGTGAAGCCATGGGGAGAAAGGAGCCCTTCTCCACTGTTGGTGGGATTGCAGACTTGTGCAACCATTGTGGAGATCCGCGTGGAGATTTCTCAGAAAACTAGGACTAGGGTTCCCATTTAACCCTGCTATCCCCCTGCTAGGAATATACCCCAAAGAATTTTAAAAATCACATTGGAAAGACAGAAGTACACCCTTGTTCATAGCAGCTCAGTTCGTGATAGCTCAATCTTGGAAACAACCCGAATGTCCATCAACTGGAGAGTGGATAAAGAAGATGTATTTTTTTTTATAAAATGGAGTATTATTCTGCCATAAAGAATGACAAGATCGATTCATTTATGTGCAAATGGATACACCTGGAGGACACACTAATAAATGAAATAAATAGATCACAGATAGGCAATTACTGGATCTTCTCTTTTGATATGACACCTGTGATGCAAATGAGCTCTAGAAAGTATGACAGTTTTTGTAATGACAGTTTTTGTAGAATGGGAAGTTTCCAAAGGAAATTTGGTGTGGGAATATAATGAGGGGAAGGAATAAATATGATTCTGAAACAAAAGAGCATGTATGTAGGGGGTGGGGAGGTGTGGGTGGGTAGGGATATGGGTAAAAATGAGAATTAACTTATGTCATATATTGGTACAAATTCCTCAGTGTTATGTGTGATTGTGAGATACATATATAAGTTGTACCAATAAGAATTCAATTAAAAAAATGTAACTTTCTGAGCTTAGCTTCCTCTGCTTTAACAGAAGGTTGATATCTATGTTGAAATGTGTTAGAAAGATTAAATAACACAAGCTATGTGTCTTATCTAGCTATGGTAGGATGGAGTAAATCTTAGTTGTCTTTACAAAGTGATATTGGTGTTCTTATCACACATCTGTGAGAAAAGGAGGGAAAAGGATTACATAAATTTAATCTCAGCTACAAAATGAATCTCTTAACAATTTAAAAGAAACATGTGAACAACACTTATTGGAGAAGGGGTTTTCTGTTCCTACAAGAAACAGGAGCAATATTATCTGACTGTGGATTGATGTCTCTCATTCAAATTTCTACATCTGTTATTTGTACATGAGTGAGAAGGAAAACAAAGAGAGGAATGGAAACAAAACACAATGGAGTCAATCTGAGATATTCTGAAAGAGGAAATGTGGATTTTAAAAGTTAAGGTTGCATCAGCCCACACTGGTCTTTGAGCTCCTGGCTAAAGATTTGCATTTCATTTCTTATGTGATAAAGGATTAAACCAGGAAGATTAAAATAGACTTAATAAACTTGTAAAATGGATTTGACAGTTATATAAAAAAGTCTTATACAATTGTAGGCAAAGAGATTCAGAAAAATGAAAGAATCAGGTGCGTTGACTTTGGCAATTCTTTCTTTTCTCTCCCTAACTGCCTTTCACAAAATATAAAGTAAATACTAATGGCTGAGATGTTTTATCATTTTATTTCCTATTCATATAGAACATAACTTGCCATTGTTTCCTTCCAATATGAGAATGATTTCACCAATAGGAAGATGGCATTGTTGCATTAAAAAAAGAAGATAGAGGATCCCATAATGGGTGTATTCTGTTGGAAACATGTGGTCCAAACATGATTGTTACTTCTTAATGGATCCAGCATTCTGGCCAAGAAGGCAGTCCATATAAAGATTGGATAATTAACATGACAAGTGTCATGAGAAACTCAGGCACAGGTTGGACTACCAAAGTGGGGCTTACAGAACTTTGGGAGAGATTACAGGAAAACACACAAGAGAAAAGGATAACCAAACCAACCTCAAAGGGTAAGATGAAGTTAACCATGGAGAGAAAGAGCAGGAAGGAGTACAGCAACTTATACTATACAGGTTATCTTATAGAAGATAACCTGTGCAGCGTAAGTTTGTATAAGGGTAACCTGTACAAATACAAAGAGAGGGGAAACATAATCATAAACAAAACATATTGGCTGCTACTGGATAGCCAGAATCAATGTAGTCTAAATGGCCATATTTCCAAAACTCTTATATAGATTTAATGCAGCCTCAACCAAAATACCTATAACATTTCTCACAGAAATAGAGAGAGCAGTTCTAAAATTCATATGGAACTAGAGGAGCTGTAGAATAGCAAAGCAATTTTGGCAATAAGGGCAAAGCAGGGGGAACATTACAATCCTGGGCTTCCAATTATATGACAAAGCCATGGTGAAGAAAACAGTATAGCATTGGCAAACAACATAAAATGAAGCAACAGCAACAATGATGACAACATAAAACAAAGCTCCCAAAACAAAACAAAAACAGACTCATGCATCAGTGCAATAGAATAGAAGATACAGAAACCACACATACTCAGCTAAGTTATTTTTGATAAAGGGGCCACACTCTCTTGGTGCAGGAAAAATAGCCTCTTTAACAAGTGGTGCTGAAAAAACTGTCTATTCATATGCTGAAAGTTGAATTTAGACCATATCTCTCATTGTGCACTAAACTAAAATCAAAATGAATCAAAGATCTAAACATTAGAATAGAAACAATCTGCCAGAAAACACAATAGTAAAACTCTTGAAGACCTAGACATAGGCAAACACTTTATGAGCAAAACTCCAGTTGTGCAAGAAATAATACCAAGAATCAATAAACAGGATTACATCAAATTAAAAAACTTCTGCATACCAAAGGAACCCATTACCAGAGTTGAGACAACCTACAGAATGCAAAAAATTTTTTGACAGTTGCTCCCCCAACAAAGGATTAATATTCAGAATATATAGAGAACTCAAAACAAAACTAGACCACACGCCCATATTTATAAAGTAGGTTAAAAAATGACCATGTGTAATGAATAGCCATTTCTCCAATGAAGAAGTATACATGACCAATGAATATATGAAAAATTGTTCAATATCACTGGCCATTCATAAATGCAGATTTAACATAACACTGAGATTCCATTTCACTTTAGAAAGAATAGTACCATGAAGACAAACCAATAACAAATGCTGGAGGGGCCCTGGGGAGAAAGGAACACTTTTTCATTGTTAGTGTGTCTGTAAACTGATTACAACCACTGTTATAATCAGTATCAATGTAGAAATTTCTTAAAAACCTGGGAGTAGAAATTCTGTTTGATCCAACTGTTCTTTCTCTAGATATATTCCTAAAAGAGTTAAAGACATATCACAGTGATGCATGCTTCCTCATGTATATAGCAATTCACAATACCTGGAAACAGCCTATGTTTCCACAGATGAAAGATGAAGGAAAGGAGGTATTTATATAGGGTGCTACTGACCCAGAAAGAAGAATAAACTTGAAACACTTATAGAGAAATGGATGTACCTTGAGATCATAATATAAACAAACCAACTCAGTCATAGAAGTTTAAATGGTACATAGTTTCTCTTACATGAAATTCTCTCTCTATATATATATATGTATAAAATATAAAATGAAAGACAAGTAATAGGAAAAAGGAAAGAAAGATACTGTAATCTAAGGTGGACAATATATCTAAAAGTGTACTTTGACTTCTGTAATTGTCTTACATATTTTATGTATTTTCTGGCCTATTAATCTAGTTTTCAATCTGTGTATATGTTAATTAACTTTATGAGAGCATATAAGATAAAGAAATTGAATGCTGGAAAAATATAGTGGGAGGTGGGGAAAGTAGGAGGGATTTGAAATGTATGATGTACATGAACCATTCCCTATAGTGAACATAATCATTATGTACTGCACACATGTACTAATAAAAATTTTTTAAAAATGGGGAGGAGCCCACAAAAATTTGTAATGAGGAAGGATACCTAGACAGGAAGATACAGACAGAGACAGAGACAGAGACAGAGAGAGACAAAGAGAACCAGAGAGAGTCAACAGAGACAGAGGAGCAGATCAGACAAGAGGCAGGAGGCAGGAGGGGCTCAAGGAGATGAGGCAGGACCAGAGGTTCAGTATTTTATGTACTCACTCATGAAACTGACACTTGATCCTTCCAGGGATGTGGAGATGTTAAGTGACTTTGTATATGGCAGCAGTACTTTCAGATTTATTCTGTTCTGATAGCTGCGTGGAGAAGGAACAAAATTGTTGGGGTTTGCCCCAAACTCACATGCACTCAGAAAGGAAGCTTTTGGAGGGCAGTTGGATCATGGGGGTGCTGCATTCCTTGGTAGGTTTATCCTTGGTGAATCCAGCAAATGGAAATGCTCTTAGGAGGTGGGCCTGATTAGAGGCCATCATGATAGTAGTGACCTTAAATGATGTAGCTCCCTCTCTGGCTCCTCCTTTCACTTTCTTCTTTCAGAATGTTAAGATATGAGCTGCTTCCCCACCTTGACTTTCCACCATGCTGTTTCTGGCTTGAGAGAGCTAAAATAAACCTCTCCTCCTTTAAGCTGTGTGTGTGTGTGTGTGTGTGTGTGTGTGTGTGTGTGTGTGTGTGTTGGTTATTTTGCCAATGAGGAGGAAAGTGACTGGGACAGAAAGTATGGAAGAGACACAGAGTGGAGAAATAAATCATAACCTAGGTAGACACTGGGGGACAATTGAAGACCATCAAAGAGAGTGTGGAACTCAAATCCATTTGTGATGGATAGAAAAATGGATATGGCACATCCAGAATGTCTGATCTTCCTAATAAGTGGAAGATACTGGCAACCACAAAATTCAGGAACACAGAATTAGTTCCCATTTTGAGGGAAGACAGTGTATTAGGCTTCAGAAACTATAAACAGAGAGTGCTTTGAAGTGTGAACAGCTCATCCTCCAAGTGACTCTAGTTATTTATTGTTTGATCTTGAGTAGAGGATTTGGTCCTATGAACCTTTGTGTCCCTTTATTGAGTTTTTTGGTACATGTTAGATTCACATCACAATCACATTCATTGAGAATATGAACCTGGGCATGATGTATCTTGATTCTCATTGTTTCCCATTCCCCTGACCTCCCTATAACCATTAGTAGCGGAAAATAATTCTGAGCTTTCAGGGAGAGATAACTTTGCCTAAGGACCTAAGAATGTTGCTTTTACAGAGCTCTTTTCATTAGTGCTTTCTGGACACTGATTAAGAGGAAAAGAAGCAAAATTCCCTCATGCCACAAAATTGACAGACTTCCCCCCACTGAGCCAAGGCTGACTCTACTGATCATCTTTAGGCTTTGCAAATTCTCCTTGCATGTAGAACTGGCCTTAGGCTTCCCATCTGTCCATGTGTTACATTGTTCTTGCTGTTCAGTCTTGGCATCAGCATGACAGATTACACTGTAAAGTCCCCCGAATTGGACACGCTTTCTTGAGAATACATATGAACAAACATAAAAGTGTTGGGAAACAAAGGTGAGCCTGGAAGAATCTGAAATTTGTGAAAGCTTTTATAATCATTTTATATTTCTTTTTTGTATATCATGTTTCCAAAAATTGTGAAATCTTCCTCTTAAATGTTGTTTTTCTTCCTAATTTCCATAAAAGCCATCTGTTTTAGACCCAAAGATTTCCTTTATTTTTGTCATTTTTTGGTTTTGTTTTTTCAGTAGCAAGACATAAGGAGGGACAGGAAAAACCCTCAGTCCACATTTACTACTAGTAAGCCATGAAATAAACAAATCCTCAGCCTTCTCACCACATGTGCTTTTGGAACAGAAGTGATTTGGGCATGACAGTTGCTGTGAACTGTGAACCAACATATTTTTAACTTGGCTTCTGAGGTTGGTCCTGGTCTAATAAGGTGCAGATGGCTCTGTCTCCAGTGTTCTTCAGTCCTCAAAGTTGTGCTTCAGTATGAATCCCATCTTCTTTTAGGATAAGACTAGACCTCCTGTTACTCAGTACACCTCCTTGTACCTCCTCAGCCTCCTTTTTTTATTCTGAATTGCTTTCTCAGGTCACATAGAGTAGTCATAATAGAAAGTGTCCATTACGTGTATCTCCCAGGAGTACACTGGATCACGTGGTCAGTAGGCACAGAGCATCTGGTGAAATCATGGCACTGTAGGCCATCTTCTAAAGTGAGACAGAGTTCCCGCAACTACTGAAAATAAAGACCTTTAAATCATTTAGATTGGGATTAAGATCCTGGCTGCATTTCTTTCTAGCCACGTGTGGTGGGCATTTATGTCAAGCCACATAACACCTCTATGTGTGCATATGGTGGAGAGGCTAAGCATTAGGGATCTGAATATAATCCTGGCTCTGCCTTTTACTCAATTGCTTTTTTTTTTTTTTTTTTTTTTTTGCTTTTTGGAGACTGGGTCTCGCTTTGTCAATTGCTTTTAATTCATTTGTAAAGTGGAGAAAATAATTGTGCCTATTGCTGCGAGTTTGTGTTATATAATATGGGTTAATATATACAAAGTACTTGAACAGAGCTCGGTAGATGGTAAGTACTCTGTGAGTGCTCACTGTGAGTCTCCCATTTTTATTCCATAGCCTCTTACGGTGTCATTCCAACTGTAAAGGATGTGCCTTTTCTACTAGGAAGAGGTTGCATGGTTTTCAACATTTCAAGAGTGGTGTTGGAATAGTTGTTTAATCTTGACCACTTTAGGTTTCAACTTTCACACATGCCAATGACATGATTCCCTGCTACTCTTGGTAGGCAGATATCGTATAAGTTTTCTGAGAGACACAAATAGGATCACAAATGTGAAAACACTTAGCTAATTCTCAAATGCTCTATAAATGTGAATTTACTAGTTGGAACTCCTTTTACGACAAGTGAGAAAAGTCCAGCTCACATCTATTTATGCCAAGAAGAGGAGTTCCGGGTTCCTGTGTCTGGTTCTAGGGAAAGTCACAGACCCCAAAAAAGAACCTCAAAAACTGGAGTTTTGGGCATCTAAGCTGAATGGTCATCATTAACTGGAATATAAGGTTCGTACTCAGTTACTATCTCCAAAGGCTGCTTTCTGCCCCTCTCCTCATAGCCTTTTCCATGTAATTAGGAAGATGGCACCAGGAGACCAGATTCCTGTTTTTTTTTTTTAATTTTAATTCAAAGGTTTGTCCTTTTTTATTAATACACATTTGTGATTCAAATAAGTACATCCACCAGGGGAATCAGGACACATACATCTCATCTTAATCCATTTTACTTCCCTTTTCTTCTTCTTTGTCCCATCTTCCCATATTCCCAGACTCCCTTCCTATTGTCATTGTCCCAAGACAGGGAGAAGCGAAAATGTGCCAGTGACTTCCTGTACATCCACTTCAAGGGGGACTCCAACTGACTGCTTCAAACTCCTTGGCTCCTAATTGAGTTCACTGGAATGGAGAACTGATAGTGTTTATACCTTAAAACTCTCTCCACTTAATAGAGTGTATTACCAGATGAAAGAGAAAAGAAGAAAATGTAGGCAATGAAGAGATTGAAAATATACTATTATAGGTGCTTGCTCTAAATACTAGTTTCTTTTTTATTTTTTAATTGGTACATTTTATTGGTACATTATATATACACATCCCAAGTCCACTCCACATTGAGAATTTGTACCAGTATATGACACAAATTAATTCTCCAGTTTCTTTAACTTTTGGTGATATAATTACAGTGATCCTTTTTGCACACTGAAAGCCCAGATTAACTACCTCTCCCAAACCTTAAGCGTTCCTTCAATACTAAGAAGTGATTAATTACCAGGACATCAATCTTATTTGAAGCTGTTGTGGTTGTCGATAGATTCTCACATACAGTAACCTAGTGACATTTGGGCTGGAAAACTCTTTGCCATGGAGGACTGTTTTGTGCATTGCAGGATGTTCACAGTATCCTTGCCCTTTACCCACTTGATGCCAATAGCTCCTCCCCTCAGACATTGCCATTGGCACCTCAGGGAAACTACTATCTCTGCCCCTGCAAGGACTGTGCTGATAAAACTCGGATAAACAGAAACCCCCCTTAGCTCTCTTTCACTCTGTCCAAAGAATGTAGGACAGAGGTACAATGTAGTACAGTGGTACATTGCCCGGCTGCACTGGTCTCAAGGTCTTACAACCTCTACTGTCTTTGCTGTGCACACTGTATTGCCTGACAGCCTCCCCACCCCGGAAGTGCAGTCAGACTACCAGCAACGCTGCAGAACACGTGACTCAGGGTCTTTTCTTCACTAACTACTGATCCAGGTTCTGTAGGGAACCTCTTCTCTGGCCTTGCCTTTCTAAACTGGGAAGACAGCTTATCATTTTTCATGTTATTCTGATATCTTATGATACAAATTGATGAGATTTGAGGTACAAAGTGGGAAATTCTATTACAAAACTGTTTTGTTGAATAACTTGTGCCTAAGACCCTACATTTCCCACAAGCAATCCTTTGTCTCTTGAAAATCCAGATAGCATTAGGTTGTCCAAGATGTGCGTGCACTGAGGTAAAGCAGGGGTGGACTGATGTGGAACCTCTGTAGTTCTTTATGGTGTGCATTAGGGTTTCCCTGAAAATCTCACCTACAGGGTGCAAAGTAATAGAGAAAACCACTTGCTGAAGTTGAAGTGTAATGTGTGAAGGGCTGGGATAGTAAGGAAAAAAATTGGGAAGGGGTGCAGGGCTTTGTATGCAGAGTAATGCACATAGCAGTGAGGAGTTTGGGGTGGAAGATAATAAAAGTTATATCCACATAATTGAGTGAATTATTTGTTACATTTATCTTAAAGTTTAGAAAAGCAGAGTAAAATTAGCCAGGTACAATTTGAAGTGGAGAGTAGCTTGTCGTGCCTTTAATTTTCCCGTCCAAATTATATGGTGCCCACCATTGCATTTTCTTTTTAGAAAAGTGATATTTGAAAAGGAAGAAGTATGAGCAGTTAATGTCAGAGGAGAAATGGTCAGATGAGATTAAAAATACCTGCTCCAACAATGATTCTACCACTCAAAAGACTTCAAAGAAAGAGAAATGCGAAGAAATGCACATCTCCTTGTTTATCTTAGATTAGGTACTTAAAGGGTCTCATGTTCACACTGCTTTTCCATTGTCCTCTCTTAGACCTCCCTGTTCTAGGGAGAATTTTTTTTATTACAATTTCAGTATTATTTCTGCCATTTGCTC
Source organism: Thryonomys swinderianus (assembly GCA_004025085.1). Classification (NCBI taxonomy): domain Eukaryota; kingdom Metazoa; phylum Chordata; class Mammalia; order Rodentia; family Thryonomyidae; genus Thryonomys; species Thryonomys swinderianus. The sequence continues at coordinate 7,181 of PVIC010000910.1, read as the reverse complement.
TTAACTATACAAATATCATAGTTCATATTGGGGCCCAGAACAGAGCAGATAGAGCAGGTGCCTCCAACCTCAGAGCCCTCCCTGCCCAGATGAAGGAAGACAAAAGGAAATGGACAGAGACATTGGCTGTGTTCTTACCATAAGCTTCCTGACAGAAAAAGTTGGAGACATAGATGGATTTTTGACCACATAGCGTAGTCTGCCTTCTTGTTCTTATATTAGTGTCCTATGACTGCTGTACTAAACTGTCACACAGTGGAAGCTTTAAAGAATATAAACTTATTATCTTCCATTTCTGGGGGCCAGAGGAATGAAATTAAAGAGTTGGCAGGACCATAGTTCCTGCAGAAGTTCTGAAAAGACATTCTGTTCTGTGTCACTTCTGGCCTTCTGGTAGTTCCAGGTTCTCTCCAGCTTGTGCCCGAATCATTCTATTCATGTCTCTGTGGCCACCTTTCTCCCTACTCTTCTCTGTGTATCTTTGTAAGGATACTTGTCTTAAACTTAGAGCTTCTTAGAAAATCTGGAATGACTGCCTCCTTTTGCCATCCTTAATTGAATTGTGTCGGTCAAAATCTCTTTCCAAATAAGGTGACACATTAGAGTTCTGGGTAGTAAAAATGAAAATATGTATTTGGATGTCTTATTTGACCAACTACATCTGGAAGCTATGCTAAATTTTTCCAGACACAGGGTATTATAGATTCCTCACAAGCCTGTGAGTTATTCATGAGCAGTGACTCTTGTGAATAAGTTCATTTTAGAGTGAGAACACACAGAATAGGAGCCACTCTCTATAAAGGACACACGCAAGCGCGCGCGCGCGCGCACACACACACACACACACACACACACTAAGTTGAATAGAGCGCTAAATTGAAAAGAGGATCTTCCACTAGGATGTTTTATTTGACCCAATTATTATCCTTTGGATCACTTAAAGTAAACTGGTTTCAGCCCTGATCCTATCTCTATTTATGTGTGAATAAACTTTAATGAGTCTCTCTCTTTCTTGTTCCTCAGATTTGTTAATTGTAAAATGAGCAAATTAGACTGTATACCCTCACTTTGTTCATGAGTCAGATCTGTCAGAATCCATCCTCAAGAACATAGTTTTGAAAGAATAGTCTTGTATTTACAACTATAACTGTTGTTACAAACAATTATAATTTTTCCTGCCACTCTGTGCTGGAAAGTTTTGGGATTCAGCCTGCTGAGGTCCATCTTCCTGGAAGTAGACTTCTTCTGAGCTAAGCCTCCTAGTTGGCTGTCAAAGCCCTCTTCCAATGTCCCTCCTTCCTTAACTTTCCTAGGCAGAATTAACTAACCTCTTTCACTTGCTCTCAGAGACAGTACATATTGTCATTCTTTTTTTTCTTATCTGATTCCTGGTGTGTGAACAATTGGCCTTTTCTGGGTGTCAAAATGGAATATCCACTTGCACTTTTTCCTTGATATTTGATAGCAAAAGTATCTGTTCTCTGGTATGAGAAAATGAAGATGTTAACGAGTTCTAGAATATATGATGAATATTGTGAGATAAAAAATATTCAAAGGGAGCCGGGCGTGGTGGCTCACGCCTGTAATCCTAGCACTCGGGAGGCAGAGACAGGAGGATTGCTGAGTTTGAAGCTTGCCTGGGATACATAGAGAGCTCAGGGCCAGCCTGAACTACAAAGCGAGATCCTGCCTCAAAAAAAAAAAAAATTCAAAGGGAAGTGGGGTGGAGGGTTGAGTAATGAAGAGTAAAGAGTAAAGGGGTGGTGATATAAAAATGGAAACAAAGTTTATGTATTTATGAGGTGGAGGTTCTGGGGTGGGTAGGGGAATGGGAAAAAATGAGAATTAACTCATGTCATATACTGGTACAAATTCCCAATATTGAGTGTGATTGTTTTATATATATATATGTATATGTATATATATCTGTATATGTATATACGCACACACACAGACACACACAATGTACCACTAAAGATAAAAATAAACTAAAAAAAGGTAGAGACTGCCATTGAGATATTCTAAACATTTTAAAAAAGAAGTTTAGAGTCTTACCGTTTTTTGAGGGAAAGGGATTCATTCTTTTGTTTCCTTTCTTTTTTCCCTGCTTTCCCTTACCTTTTCCTTTGCATTCCTTACCATTTATCTGCTTCTTTTTTCAAATGTACATCTGAACTGCTACTAATTTATAGTCACTAAATCTCAGGGTATAGAGATGAATAAATTGCTGTGTTTCCATTAGAAATCAGAGTCTCAGGCTCAAGATAGTCAAAGGAATGCAGAAACACAGTACATTGCTTCATATCATATCACATTATCATATATCACATCCTATCATGTATCACATTATATCATACTATAGTCTTTCATACTACTTCATTCTATATTTTAGATATACAATTTAAAACTATCCACTATGTTTCAAAGAAGATATAGCAAATACTTTAGTAGCTCTCTTCATTGCTTCATGGAAAGCTATCTAGAAAATATACTAGAAGATAAATATATGTCCATCATAAATAGGAGGAAATTTATAACAGAAGATAATTAAATATCAGTCTGTGGACTTGAAAGGCAAACTCAGATATATCCCAATCCAAGAGAATTCTGTGGCACCCCCTTTTTCAGGAAAGAGCTCTGTTTGGGGCTCCCTGGGTATTTCAATACCTCCTGCAGAGCCTGTACCTCTACCAGTTGTCTGTGACAGTAAGTTTTCCAGAAGCAGCATCTGCTTACAGGGAAGATTTCCATTAAAACCAGACTGTAGGTCACCAGTCCTGTACACTGAGGACATTGCCTTCCCCACTGAGCACTCAGCCTGGTCCTCATTAGACTCTCTGCCAGTTATTTGAGCTCCACGAAACCATGTGTCTTTCCATTGCAAATTTAATCTGAAAAGCATCCACCAAACTCCTCATTTTCTTTTATTTTTCTGGTATCCCATGTTGCAAATAAAAACAAATTATCAAAGAGTGGCATTTGGTGAATGGAGTAAGCTATCGATCACTGTTTTATTGTAATATGACTGATATACATTACCAGGTCATGAAAGATACAAAGGATGAGTTGTTTTGATACCTTTGTGTCTGTAATCATGTTTCCATAAATTAGGTAACCCCAAATCAGAAGTAAATTCAGTTGTGCAAGATTGAGGGGTTGAATGAGGCAGGCATATGGAGGATTTTCATATATTAGGAATGGATCAGACTTATGCATTAGCTCAGGAGCTACTGCCTGTGATGCTATGTTCTCACTGCACCTTGTTGAATTGTTTCTCCTGCTGTCTTCATTGGGGTTTTGGTGTATAACTAACCTTTCTCTTTTAGCCCTCTTCTTTCATTTTCCTTTGTACTGTTTTCCTCAAGGTCTTTGTGAAGTACAGACTGGGTTGTTTGTCCAGAGCCTTGTTTGTACACTGCTTTATAAATTTGAGTTCAGAGCATTTTAACTTGGAATCTACCCTTGTAACAAATGTTTAAGTACACCATGTAGTCTTGTTAGCTATAAACTCAATGCTCTACAACAGATCTCTAGAAATGATTCATCTTAAGTAACTGGAACTTTCTCCTCATTTCTTCTACCCTCAGTCCCTGGAAGCCATCATTCCCTTTCTGTTTTTGTGAGTTTGACTACTTCAGATTCCTAACGTAAGTGGAATACTTACATGGCTGTGACTGGCTTATTTCACTTACATAAAGCCCTGCAGGTTCATCTGTATTGTCAACAATGACAAGATTGTTTTATTTTTTAAAGAGCAATATTTCATTGCATATATATATATATATCACGTTTTCTTGATCTGCTCATCTGTCAGTAGACATGTAGATTGTTTCTAGATCTTGGTTATTGACTAATGATATATATTGGCTGGAATAATGCTGGACTGAATGTGATGAGGGTGTGTAGATTTCTTCCAAATCCTGATTTCCATGCTTTTGAAAAGTGCAGTTGCTGGATTCATGGTAATTCTATTTGTAAATTCTTGAGCAACTGATGCAAGGTGATATCTTGAGTCACATTTCCTTTGATTCACATTTCCCTGACTAGGGATGCTGAACATCTTTTTGCATACTTTTAGCCATTGGTATTTTTCTTCTTTAAAGCCACATCTAATCAAGTCTTTTCCTTATTTAAAAAAATCAAATTTTTAAAAAAATTTTGAGATAGGGTCTCACTTTGTACTTCAGGGTAGCCCTGAGCTCACTATGTAGCCCAGGCAAGCCTCAAACTCAGCAATCCTCCTGCCTCTGCCTCCCAAGTGCTAGAATTTAAAAACTCAGAGTTTTATTTTCTTGTTATTAATTGATGTAGACTTCTTGTATATTTTGTGCAGTAAATCTTCATCAGATGGGTACTTTTTAAAGGCTTTATCCAACTCCCTAGGTTTTTCTTTCAGTTTAGCATTGCTTATTTTGCTGCTTAGAAAAATTTTAGTTTAATCTGCTTTTTTTTATATATATATTTTGGGTGTCATGTCCAAGAAATATTACCACACTGACTGTCATAAAAATTTCTACTGATTTCTTCTATGAATTTTATAATTTCAGTTCTCACATTTGAAACATTCACTCATATGAATTGGTTTTATGATCTCATTCTTGCTGGCTTTTCCACCTTGCCCATCAGACTCACTTGGGCCTTATACTCCAGCTGCTGGGCAGCTTTTTAACTGTATCTGTATTTTCTCTGGTCCTCATGTCTCCGCTTTGCTGTTTAATCTTCTAGAAAGATGTCCGTCTTCTTCTCCATTCAGTTAGCTGGCATTCCAAACCTCAGCCCTGAACTTAGTACCTTCTCGAGCCTTTCTTTCAAAGCCCTTGGCTGGAGCAGGGAACCACTCTTCTCTTCTGAGAAGCTCCTGGGTTTTGTTTCTTTACCTACCAGGCAAGTTGACGTATGTTTGACTGTTTCTCCAGCTCAGCCTTGAGTTCCACAGGCATTAAAGTAGTATCTTTTCTCTCTCTTGTGTTAATTGCTCAGCTGTAGTAATAAAAAGAAGAAGGAAGGAGGGAGGGAAAAAGAAAATGAGAGGAAGGAAGGAAGGAATGAAGAAAAGGGGGAAAAGAGGGAGGAAAGAAGCAAGGAAAAATAAGTGGCTGAGAGAAGATAATGTGCTGCAATTGTCAGAGACAGTCGCGACCTCATGGTCCAGTCTGGCTTGAACTGTTTTATGTATATATTCTTCAGGAAGAATTTACAACAGCTGCCCACTGTCTAGCTTTGGGGCATCAGGGATGTGTAGTCATTCAACTGCTCATAAACACGCTGAGGAGCTGAGGAGAACTTCCTTGTTTACCCTGGAAGGCAGCAGATTGCTTCTGTTTGTTGTGTCTCTGCTGCCATGGCTCCTGGATGACACTCTATCTACTCTGCATAAATGGCTGCAGCCATCGCAACTGGAGCCACCAGGTGGGTTTTCTCAGACCCAAGTGTCCCAGCAAACCAGCAACTGACAAAGACCAGGAGAGGCCTCGTGCACTGGAGGAGGAATGCGGATCTGTTCCGATCTGCCTGCTCTGAGGGGAAATGATAAAGTAATAAAAAGAGACTGGCAGAAGCTCAAGGATTTGGCACCAAAAGGCCTGTTTCATAGAATCTTTAAAGACTGGGTTTGCCCCTCTGAAAACATGCTCACATCCCTTTGAATGCCTTGTTTACCTTATCTTTTTTCTCTCTCTTTTCTTTCTCATTTTCAAAGGTTGCTTAGTCTTTTCGTGAAGAGAATTATACAAGGGACAGGTCTCAGGCATTAGATTAAACTTGAAAAGAACAAAAAAAGTGAAGCTGGGCAAGCATTCCCCCCAACCCCTTCAGGGGTGGCCGGTCTGCCTGGGACAGACAACAGTTTTCCTCTTCGTAGGATCTCTCTAGTCTTGAAGCCATGGATACATCGAGTTCTTGAAGCTGTGGCCCATGGAGTTCTTCCTACCAGCCATCTTCTTCTGGTGTTTACTCTGTCTCAGAATTCCCATCTTTGTTTCCAAGTATGTCTGGGCCCTGGGGAGGAGATCACACCTAGATGTTCTTAGCTTCCTCATTCATGAAGTGATTCCTTGCTGACAACAGAGTATGCATGCGAATTCTTCCCCAGCCTCTCCCAGAATCGAGTCAGCTTTCTCATGCTCTTGGGATTTTGTCCATTCATCTGTTCCTTTCTTCTGTGTACCGCTAGCTCTTTGGCTTCCAGGGGTCATCACTTCGTTGTTACAGTTAAGGTATACTCACCTCAAAACTCCATTCCAAAGGGATGGAATCCCCAATGTCCTTTAATAGGCCACAGGGCTTCAGGCTGGTCAGCTTGGCTTTTGCCTGTCACCCAAGAATATGGACTCCTGCAACCTAAATTGTCCATCTCTTCCACCTCTTGCTTCTCTAACCAGCTATCCCCACACTCCACCCTTCATTCATGTTTGGAAAGCAACTTTTTAAAATTTATTTTCCCCTAAGGGGGCTGGAGATTTAGCTCAGAGGTTCCGGCGCCTGCCTCGCAGGCACAGGGTCCTGGGTTCGATCACAGTAACCATATACAACAATGCTGGGCGTGGTGACTCACGCCCACCAGCAATCAACCAGCAATCAGCACCACATACCACAGTGCCAGGCAGGGCGGCTCACACCTGTAATCCCAGCACTCGGGAGGCAGAGACAGGAGGATTGCTGAGTTCAAGGCTTGCCTGGGCTACAGAATGAGCTCAGGGCCAGCCTGAACTACAGAGCGAGAACCTGTTTCAAAAAAGAAAAAAATTTATTTTCCCCAAACCGACACACAGGAGTTGAAGACAGTAGACTGATTGACAATCCAGGCCTTTATTATCAGGGTGCAATGTTACACCTGCATATGGAAATTATCTCAGCTCCTCCACCCTTCTTATTCCTCCTCCTCCCGCCTCTTTCAGAGCACTTTACATCATGCACTCCACATTTCAATCTTATTTCCTTATTAGAAATTTTTTTTTGTTAAATCCTAGCTCTGGTTACTGCTAATTTTTTTAATTGAATTCTTTATTGGTACAATTTATATACATCTCAAAATCACATATAACATTGGGAAATTTGTACCAGTATATGCCACAAGTTAATTCTCATTTTTACCCATATCCCTACCCACTCCCCCCCTCCCCCCTTTATACATGCTCTTTTATTTTCTTTCTGTATCATATTTATTCCTTCCCCTCATCACA
>PVIC010000909.1:48405-104007 GCA_004025085.1 Thryonomys swinderianus | reverse complement strand
CTTTCTTTCTTTCTTTCTTTCTTTCTTTCTTTCTTTCTTTCTTTCTTTCTTTCTTTCTTTCTTTCTTTCTTTCTTTCTTTCTTTCTTTCTTTCTTTCTTTCTTTCTTTCTTTCCTGTTGTTTTGTTTTTGTTTTTCTCTCCAGTAAGGAGCCCAGAATGGCCTTGAACCATCGGGAATCCTCCTGCCTTAGCCTATGATTACAGGCATATGTCACTGTACCTAGCTGACATTTGTTCCCTAACAGTGGCTGGTATGTGGCCATGAGTGTGCACTGGGCACCCTTTGGCTGTGGTGCCCAACACTGGTGCTTTCTTTAGTCCTGGGATGTGGCTTAGGAGGCCCCAGGGAGTGTGACCCCTTAGCTAGTGGCACCACCAGGCATCCAAGGAAGGTGGTGACTTAGACCTCACAGAGTCACAAGCAGCTCTGTGGCACCCAGCAGGCATGTAGCTCCCAGCAGGTGCCTGCTTCTAATTCCTGGCTGGCTTCTCCCCTTCTCTGAGAAGCACAATGGGCCCTGTGCTGCTCACTCACAGTAGACAAGCATCGGGTGGCACCAGCTTTGTGTGAGGCTGTTAGGCACCTTCACATGCAGTCCTTGCCCTACCCAGGAGGTCAAGACAACCCAGCCTGCTTGGAAGGGGATCCCAGGGGAAGATGCCAAACCAGCCCTTGCCCCCAGGGCTCAGCTATGCTGCATCAGATAGGTTCTGTCAGTGTGGCCTTGTCTCTGCCTTCCTGAGACCAGCATGGCCCAGGTTCAAGCCCCAGCCTGGACTTCTGTGTCTGCCGACTCCCAGGAAAGCCCATCAACAGAGAACACACACTCGTAAAAATGTTGGTGTTTAAGTAAATTTGCATGAAATTCACAGATGTCTGTGTGAGTGAGGAAAACACCTCTCCCTCCCGCACACCCCCTCCCACCACACTTAGGAAGTCGCAGTTATGTGACAGTGGTGACAGCCCCACCCCTCTTCTCCTCTGTCACATCTGTGCACCACCCAATCTTCCCCGACAAAGCCCTGGCCTTGTGCAGCCCTGCACGGACTCACCGTGCCACAGTGTCCAGCTCCAAACACCCAGGACCCAGACTCGGCCCCACCCCACAAGGCATGTGCTGTTTCCTACAGGAATTGGACAAACATATGAATAACCCCAATATAATGAGCTAAGAACACAGATGGCTTGGAGTGAGGTTTAGGGTTAGGCATAATTAAAGAAGCAGATGGGGAAATTCAAGTTTAAATTCAGTAAAATTTTAATTAAAAGATGATGTATTTTCACCCTGAGATCTTTCAAAGATGGTCTTGAGTTTTGTGTCCTGCCACCCCCTCCATCCCACCAGCCGCACAGACTCAAAGCCAATCTGCTCATGTGTTGTGTACCTTCCATCCTAGGATCTGTGGTCTTGCTCCGCATGTCCACCCTGTCCTTTATCTGTGGGTCCTGGCTGTGCAGATGTGCAGACATTTTGTCCTGCTGGCAGGAAACAAGGGAACTGGTGCTGAGGAGAGAGGAGGGCCCAGGCACAGCCCCACACCAGAGAGCCTGGATGTGCCTAGCCTCACCTCAGAGTGTTGGCTGTGTTTCTGCTGGGTGGTCTGGGTGCCCCTCTCTGCTGTTGCCCCTGGTGATCTGCCTTATGCCATGGCTGGAGCGCTCTCCTCATGGTGGACTCTGGGACTTAATATGGGACCCCAGGGCCTTGGCTCTGGGGACCTCTGCAGCCCCAAGGTTCACAAGAGACAGCTGATAGGAGCTGCTGCGCAGCCAAGGCTGAAGCGGTGGCCTTGTACCTGGCTTCCCAGGGGTGTTAGAAAACTGTCCCTTTCCTACTGAGCTGTGTAGCTGTGGCTCTCTCTCCAGAGGACCACAGGAAGAAGCCCACGAGAGCATGAATCTGTCCACAGGAATCCCACTCTTAGCCTGCCCTCATGTGTGGACCCAACTGTGCTCTTCAGATCTACCCTTTCCAAGTACCTCTGTCTACCCACCAGGCAGACTTCAGTGGACTGGTGCTGCCATCCCGCTGGTGGATTTGTCCTCAGAAGTTGGGCGCCTTGAGAAACGTGTGAAGAGGTACATTGCCATCCACTGATGCATCATTAATCTGTCCGTCCACCCACCTAGTAACACCCCACTTAGCCACCCATGTGCCCATCCATCTGTCCATCCATCCACCCCTCTCTCCATCTATCCTTCCCACATACCCACCCATCCACCATCTACCCACCATGGCTCATCTGTCCACCGAACCACCCACCACTCAGCCGCCCATCCAACCACTCATCCATTTGTCCTTCCTTCCTTCCATTCACCACCTCCTCACTCATCCCTCTCTCTACAGAGCCTTTTTTGCAATACCCACCCATCTTCCTTCCACACACCTACCACCCACATACTGTACATATCCATCTACACACTCACCCTTTGCAATTTATAACTTCGAAAAATTGGTAAGATGGTCAACTATAAAACCTCTGTCCATTCTTTAAACAGGATTTCAAGATTTCTTAAGATCAAGAACAACCATATTGAAATACTAGTTCTTTTTTGTTAGATACCTAGCATAGGTTTCCATTATTCTGAAACTATTTTCTCATATAGTCATCACAATTACCTTGCAACATTAATGTTCTCTCCCTGAGATGGGAATGTGGGGATGCAGCTGGCTCAAGTGTGTACTCAGCTCAGGATCTCCAGCTAGCACTGGGGCTTGGGTCTGCTCTCTCTGCCCAATGGCCTCATGGAGAAGACCCCACCTTGCAAACATTTGCAGGGGGTGAGAGGGTCCTGTAGCAGCAATGTTTGCTTTACTGTTCAATCCTGCAGCAAATTTTCACTGTGATTCTGAGTCTGTTTCTGGGTAGCCTGCTAAGGGAGCTTGGGAGAACCCTCCCTTCCTTAGGAGAGGTTGACTGCAGAGAGGAGGAACACTGGATAGAATTGCAGGATGGATGTAGGTTTTTGTTATTTACAGCAATAACTGTGTAACAAATGACTGTGAGAGGAGTGGCTGAAACCATGGAAGTTGTTCTCCTGTAGCTGTGGAATAGGAGTCCTGGCACAGTATCTGGGGCCTGGGCTGTGGGTCGCTCTAAGGTGGGCGTCCTGCTCTGTGGAGAGGAGCTGGCTTGTGCTGGCCTCTTCTCTTTTATTCAGTGCAGACAGCCTGTGCCTTCCTGGGGGAAATTCACAGAACCTGTGACTTTCATTCCCTCCAGGGGGCCAGCTCCCTGTCCCCATGCTGGGCTGGGGAGGGCACAAGGCACAAGTTCCATGGCCATACATGACAACTACCTGGGCAAAGGTCTTCTTACTTTTGTTCATTATTTAATAGACTATTTTCTAGAGCATTTTTAGGATTGCAGAAAGTGTGAGGTTCCTGACCCTATCCTCCATGCCAATACGTAGCTTCCTTGTTTTTTTTTTTTTTTTTTTTTTTTTTTTTTTTTTTTTTTTTTTTTTTTTTTTTTTTTTTTTTTTTTTTTTTTTTTTTTTTTTTTTTTTTTTTTTTTTTTTTGGTGGTAATGGGGATTGAACTTGGGCCCTTGTACTTCCATAGTAAGTATGGTACCACTTGGGCTAAATCCCTGGCCCTCACAACCTCCTTGTTATCAGCCTCGCACCTTGCTGTGGCATTGGCTGTGGCTGGTGGACTGACTGCTGTTAGCTGGTCTTATCAGCCTGCTGCTCTGCGCACTCTCTGCAGCTCTTGCTCTGTGGTCTTGGGCAAACCCACAGCCTCTGTGTCCTCCCTTCTGCCCTGGGCTCACCTGTCCTGACCCCTCCTGGCTCCCAACTCCTGGCAACCATTGTGACAGTCTTTTGCCCTTTTTTAAAAAAATTAAGGTGAAAGAGAATGGGCTATATACATAAGATGAGAGAAGTCTTCAAAAACAGCAGAACTTAACAGCATGTGAACATGACCTGTAGTTTCTGCACTCTGGGTAGCTGGGGCAGGAGAACTGTGAGTTGAAGCCCAGCCTGGGCAACTTAGCAACTTAGTAAGAACTTGTCTCAAAAAAGCAACAGGTTTGTAGCTTAGTGCAAAGACCCTAGCTTCAACCCTCAAACCCCCAAAAGGAAAGAGAATTTGGAGATTTGAGGAGACAACATGTTCGATGGAACAAGAAGCTGGGAAGATGAGGCAAGGGACAGGGGAGGCTGCTCTGTCCTGGAGAAATGAGGATACTCAGAAGCCACTGCAGCCAGGAACTGTGCAGAGTAGGAGACAAGGGCTCTGGCCCAGAGCTCCGATCTTTTGTTGAGATGGGTTCACACGGGTGTGGGGAGGGACAGTGGGACAGTCTTGGAGGCAGGGAGAGAGACAGTGGCCTGGAGGTGCCTGGCTGCACTGCTGGGAACTCTTCCTGCGCCCTCCAGGATAGGTCTGGCCAAGGCTGGACCTGGCCCATGGTGGCAAGAAGCCGAGGCCTGGGTGGAGCTGGGTGAGTGAGGAAGGCTCTGCAGGGGCATGGCTTCTCCTTGGGTCCTCCGGACCCCTCCCTGACAATCTGGGAGAGTTCGGGGCACTACCACCTGCAGAAAGCAGGGCTGGTCTCCTCCCTCCAGGTTGGGGCCAAGCAGGAGCTTTTGCAGAAGCAGAAAGCGAGCGAATCACTGCTCTCTGGGCACTTTGGCCCTCGAACCCTGGACCTTGAACAACTTCTCTCCAAAACATCTTTCCCAAGAATTCCTTTGATTTATTTGTGGGTGTGGGGAGGGTTAATGTTTTGTGTTTTTGTAAGAGCCATGTTATTCTGTAGCACTCTTTCAGAGCCAGGTCTATTTTTTAAAAAGCATTTGGCACTCTGAAGTGTTACATGTGGCTCAGTGAAAACAGCAATATGCAGAGATTCAAAAGATGTCACTCCATGTCAGGTACAAAACGTGATCAGCCTTAGTTCTCCAACACAGACGGGGCATCCTGGTCAGAGCAGACATGGTTACTGCCATCCAAGGCCCAGGTGGGGAGCCTGGCTTCAGAGAGTTGCAGCACACCAGCTCTGGCCACTCGCCCCCCAAGCACATGGACAAGAATAAAGGTGGAGTTGGAAGGAAATGGAATATTCTGTGTAGCCATCCTGGAAAGACAAGGGCCCTGTGTCCTCAGTCCCATTTTCGGGGGTCCTGGCCCGGCTTCAGCTTTACCTAAGGTAAGATGCGGCCTGGCAAGCATCTGTGCTAAGCAGCCTGGCCAAATGTCTGCGTGATGAATTACCTCAGTCCTGGGCTTGTGCAGTCCTGGAGATGTTGCTGTCACTGGGGGACAAGTCTGTTCCTTCTGAGGTAATCACTTCTGCTTTTTGGGGTGATTGGCTGCGAGGCTGGCAGGTTTCAGGCAATGACTAGAGACTTCCAGGCACCACTCCAGGGGTCTGGAACAGGATGTTATAAAAGCTGGTGGTTGACAATCTGTTGATTATGATGTCCCTGCAAGGATTGAAAATACCTTGGTTATCCTTCCCTGGTGCCGTCAGCCTGGAAGGTGGGGGACCAGCCTTGCCAGGACTCCACTTCACTGAATCACATGCCTGGTGTGGAGGTGAACTGGGGTGTGGCCCAAAATTTATGGTAGTAAAGGAGATGGATGTGACACAAGGCAGAGACGCCTAGCTCTTCTGGTTTAGTTCCCACGGGGCATCTGGAGACCCAAGTAAAGATCAGTGCTTTTAGCAAAAGCAGCCCTTAGTCCCCATGACTGATTCTCCATGTGTGAACTGCATATTCAGGAAGGGAAATGTTCACCCTCAAGGAGGGAGCTCCTCAGTGCAGGTGCACTGAAGTAGGGCTCCAGCTGGCCATGCAATGACTGAAGGGATGGGCTGCTTCTTCTGTGTTGGTGCCTATGCTGGACACTCTTGGTGGTGGCCACAAGGGTTCTTTTGGTGGCTTCTGTGACTAAGGCTTCACACATACCTGTGGTCTTATGGAGTTCTCAGAACAGTGCCAAGATGGGCCAAAGATTTAGCTCAGTGGTTCTGGTGCCCATCTAGTAAGCGCAAGGTCCCTGGTATGATCCCCGGTAACCATATACAACAAGGTCGGGTGTGGTGGCTCATGCCTATAATCTCAGCACTCGGGAGGCAGAGGCAGGAGGATTGCTGAGTTCCAGGCTAGCCTGGGCTACAAAGAGTGAGACCCTGTCTCAAAAACAAACAAACAAAAACAGTGTTAAGAGGGAGAATTGTAGTTGCCACTAGTGAAACAGGTAAGCAGGGCTTTCTGAACCTGGAGAGGAGGTGGCAAGAGCTGGCCTGAGAGTCCTCTCCTGTGGGCCCAAGATGTTACCTAGCCCAAGCTGTGCCAGAGTAAAGAAATGCTGCCTTGTCATAGTTGGCACTAGGCCCAGGCAAGTACAGACCAACCTGACCTGAGGTTGTGGGTCGGGACTGCTCTCCAACCCATAGTATTCTTGTTAGAGATTGGAGTCCTTGGCTCACAAAGGAGAGGATAAGTACCTATCCTTCTAGGAAAATGCTAGTGGTTTTCTGACCATAGTAAAAAGCTAACCACCAGTGCCATGTTTAATCCCATTCCAGTCGACTGACAGTTTTCCCTAGTACAAATGCTTCTGCAATCCAGCTGATCTGTGATAGCTCTAGCCTTTAGCCAGTCCATAAGAGCTTGCCCTTCAATGAATCATTTTATCAGTGACAGCCCCACCCTTCTGGAAGCCAGCCAATCAGTGACAGCCTTGTTCTCCTTAAAATCAGCCAGTCAGTGAAGGGTCTGTCCTTCTGGGAACTGGCCCTTCAAAACTGTCTCACTTTGATAACCACAGCGCCATAGCTAAGCATCGACCAGAACCACCTATCATAACACTGCTCTGTGCTGGCTGGGACTGCAGTCTCCCTGGCCTATGAGTGTTTCCAACACAGAGTGGGCCTCCGTGGGCAGGTGTATTCCATGCTGTGGACTCTTCCAGGAAGCCCTGGCCCAGGCAGGAGGGAAGGAAGGCTCTGCTGTGGCAGTGGCTGTTGGTGACAGGGCCTGGTATGGAGTGTGTGCGACGGGGTGGCAGTGACACCAGGCAGACTCTGGCCTCCTGGGGCTCCTTCTGTGGACACTGAAAGAACAGAGTTCTGCCCACCCTCCCTCTTTCTCCTGATGGCCAAGGGCAAGGGCCTCAGAACTGGACCATGGTGGGAGGGAAAGAAAGCCAAGCTGAAGAGATCAGCAGGCAGGGAAGGGGAGAGCAGGCTCCCAAGTGAGCTATGTGCATGGAACACAGAAGTGCATGGATAGCCCTGCTCTGTGGGAGGTGACACAACTGGAGAAGCCATGACAGGCTGTCCCTTGTCTCACACAGTCCAGCAGCTTGAGCTCTGATGCTCACATCAGGTCAGTGGCTCCTGCCTTCCTGTCCCCTCTGGCCAGAGCTGACACCTCCCAGTTCTTAGATTCTAAATGCAGATCTGGAGTCTGGTTGTTCAGAGGATCTGGAGTTTGGAGGAAGATGACTGGCCTGGTGTCCGCCCTGAGCTTTGTTTCTACAGCTCTGACTGAATTGTTTGGAATTTGGTGGGAATCAGACAGGAAAGTTTGAAGCAGAGCCTCCTGGCCCTCCTGGTGAGCTGGCAGAGCAGACTCGGCCCAGGTCAGGGAGGGAGCCTGGGCTACTTCTCCTGTGATCCCTCTCCTTGGGCAGGGAGTTCAGGACTCAGTTTCCCCATCTATACTGTAAGGTGGTGGGCACGGCAGGCTTCCTGCTTCCGTTCCCACTTTTGTATACTCTTCCGCTGAGCCTCTGGCAAGGACATTGCTGTTGGGATGAAGCTACTGGAGTGAACACACTCGGGGAAGACTGGGAGCCAGGAAAGGCTGGGCCCTTGGTGGAGTGGAGGAGGGATGCGCTGGCCTGCCCCAGGCCATGACCTCAAGCTCCAGCCCTGCTCATTCGTGTGGGCTTTTGACTGGCGGGTGTGTGACAGCTGCCGGATGCAGCCTGGAGGGATGAGGGAGGATGACAGATATTGAGCAGGAGCCAGCAAATTGGCCTTTTCAGCTTTATCTTAATTTGTCAGAAAATGTTCCCCTTCTCACCCTCAGCATTTCACTAGATGCTGAATGCCTGATGCCCTAAAGTAGTGGATTGCAATTATTCTAAATCGGGTGGGAAAGCACATCTCCCCCATCTGTCTGACTTGAAGGTTCTGCTGTTTGTCATGAGTCACTTCAGCACAGAATCCTGGACCAGAGAAGCTTCCCATTTAATCTTTGTGTGATTAATCCAGGAAGTGTGCTGGAAGCCTGTCACCTCTAGGCCGTGGCTCAGCTCTGAGGAC
The DNA here is from genome assembly GCA_004025085.1 of Thryonomys swinderianus. NCBI lineage: Eukaryota > Metazoa > Chordata > Mammalia > Rodentia > Thryonomyidae > Thryonomys > Thryonomys swinderianus. The sequence continues at coordinate 95,715 of PVIC010000909.1, read as the reverse complement.
AGGGCGTGGCTGAGGACAGAGCACCTTGGCTCATTGCTGAGCCTATGCTTTGTCTCTGGGTGGCTGGGGCAGAGTTGCACTCTGGGCACGGTGGACATGAGGGTCCTGTATACCTCTCCTTCCCAGGGGTAATTTCAGTCCCTCACTTCCAGAAGTTTCTGGGCACTCAGGCCTCAGTCTGAGGTGTGGAGGGACGTGCTCCATGGGTATTTGACAATATTATTGCCAAACTCTCTCCAGGGTCCATTGTGATTTGACTTGAAGCCACTTTAAAAATGTTTGAAATTGTAGTAAAATACACATAACATAAAATTAACCATTTTAAAGCGTCTACTTCAGCAGCACTTGGTACATTAGCAACATTAGCTGCCACCTCTGTCACAATCCAAGATGGCTTCATCATTCCCAAGGACAGTCCTGGGCCATTCAGCTGGATGAGACATTTCCCATCAGCCCTCAGTGGGGTTCAGGTGGAACAATGAGCTCTGGTGTCTGGAGTGCTTCACTGGTCTCATCCAATGAGGAGAGTCACCCAGTGGACCAGCAGTCAGGAAGAGACTCACAAGGTGCCACCAGAGAGGCTGAGAGGCCCTGGGCTTGCCTTTCCGTGTCCTGTGACCTTGTTGGAGTTGCTCTCTTCTTTAGGAAGGAGGCCGTGGTGGGGACAACAGTCTCCCTCCACTCCTGCCCTGCCTCTAGTTTGTGGGTGCAGTTGGCATGTCTTGCTGGGGCCCCTTTCTGTTGGAGCCCTTTCCAGGAGCTGAGGGCCAGGCCCACAGGGGGCCAGCATGGTCCTGAACTGCCCCTTCCACTGGAGGTGACAGGTGCTGTGTTTAGTGGGGTCTCCTGACCTCAGGCTGGTGCAGTGTCTGCTCCTCTCTGTCAGCGGGCCCAGCCCACTTGTATCCTCCACCTGGAGGACACTTTGATGCCCCAGAGCTGCTGGATGTGGAGCCCCGCCTGAGGCCTTTTGCCCAGCCCAAGGCTGGTGTTCTCTTGGAGGGAAGGTCTTTGCGTTGGAGGCATCCATGTCCTAGAGCAAGCAGATGGATGAGCAGCCACAAATCCTGACCGGCTGGAAATCTGAGCTGTGGGAGGACTGAGGAGGGATGGAGGTTTGCTGAGGCCCTGCAGTGTCTATACTGGCTTGTGGAGGGGCTCACCCCCTTCCCTGGCTGTGGGGCTGGGAGCCACACTTCCTGGAGGCCTTTCTGAACGGCACCCCTGCAGCTATGGCCCTCCTCTGAAGCCAGACGGGAGTTGTGTAACTGTGCTGACTACCCTGGGCCCCAGGTCATTTCCACCACCTTGTAAGCGGGGATGTTGGGAGAGGATGCCTCCCCCTCAGCTTGCTGGGTAGGGAGTAGATGTTTGGGCCACCCATTCAGCGGGTGCTGCCCTGAAGAAACCCAGTGTGGAGCCTTTCACAGTCCCAAGTCCGCAGCTGCTGGTCAGGTCTGGCTTCCCTCTCCCTTCAGTGTGGTGACAGCCAGCTCCTCCCTATCCCACTGGGTGTTCGCTGAGTGCGGGACCCAAGCAGAGTGCAGTGGGTTTGCTCAGCCTCATTTAAACAAAGTTATCTTTAAATTAAAATCAGTTGGCCTTGTGGAGGCTGAGATGAGATCCATATTTACTTTAGTGACTTTGTGGCCATTCACTGTGAACTAAAACATAAATCATATACAGGTTTCATCTTTCCAAGTGGGAAAAGGCCTGACCTTGTTTACGAATGCCTCGCCATGCAGAGATGGCAGCTACTCTCTGGCTGTTTGGGTCTGAAATGTGCCCCTGGCCTGGTGCTAATGGGAGTGTGGTCATCTTTAGGAGGCAGGGCCTGCTAAAGGTCATAGGTCACAGGGTCACCCTAGGAGGGGATTGTAAAACTGAAAAGAGCAATAATGAAAAGGGAAAAAGGAGGAAAAGAGTGCCCCACAATTAAATGATTATCTCGAGACATGAGTTTCACAGGTATGCTGTGGCTGCTGCACAAAGTGGTCCCCACAGCTGTGGCTCCTCCTGGCCTGGATGGCACATTGAGGTCGTACATGGTGATCCCTGCCACTTCCTTTCCCTTAGTAGAGACCAGGTTGTCCTGGATGGGGGTGGCACTCACACTGCAGGCCCCTGTGCCCAGGCCCCCCTGATAGGCACACCCTATCAGGACTGTTCTCCACCCTGGAACTCGTATCCGAACCACTCTTAGTCTTCTCATTTGAGGAGGACAGGCTTCAGGATTTTAATCTTTTGAGAACATGCTTTTGGAGGACTTCAGACCTTAAAGATTTAGAAATTTCAGGATTTTGACTTTGGGGCCAGGTTCAGGAGAGTGTCTTCTGGTATTTTGATGGGCACAGGTTGAGCCTGCAGACCCTGTGCTTGTGGGACCATCAGGTCAGCTGTGGAGGGCAGCTGTGCTGGACACCCCCACCTCACAGGATGGCAGAGCTATGAGGACAGTGTGGCACCAGCTCAGGCCTCCCCCACACCTCATGCCCTGGCCTTGCCTGTGGTGCCAGGTGGGCCATTCATGGTCCTCGTTTTCTGTCCTGAGCCTGATGCTCTCTGGCATGTGTCGAGTTGGAATCCTAGTAGAAAACACACAGGAGGCCATTGTCCTGGCAAGCCTGGGCTTCATGGCCAGCACCCTGCTGTGCTCCGCCACCAGCCCCAAGCTCTGCTCTGCAACTCTCCATCACCAGACTGACAGGGCGACACCCACAATCTGGTCATTTCCCCAAACTCCACACTCCACGTCTTTATTAGCAGGTGCTAAATTGCCACTCCAGCTGCTGAATGGTAACAATTAACTCCATGAACATCGCAACAGCTGTAATTTTTGAGGAAATGAAAAACATTAATAACTACCACCAAAAGCTGCAAACAAAGGCTGACAGAGACACAGCACCCCAAGGGTGGGACTGCTGCGAGGGTTACAAGAGCGTCCCGGGGTTCGGACAGCCGGGGGTCAGGGCCCTCACTCCATCTCGGCATGGCTGTTGAGGCAGGGTGGGGCTATCAGACATCCTAGGCTGCTGCTCAGGGAGCCGGCTATGCCAGCAGGAGACAGGGCCACATGACAGGGTGACAGGAATGACATGGAGTGGCACCTGCACCGCAGGGAACGAGCACTGTGTTCTTCTTGTCCCATGTGCACACATACATGCACCCAGCTCCACAGATGGCTCACCTCCATGCCCCAGACACCCTCCATGCACCCACCCTCCACAGGCAGCCAGGCGCACCCACAAGCACACAGGACAAATGTATATGCATGCACAACAGGACACAGCCACATCATGTGGACACCCCATTACATACCAGACAATCCACCTCTGGACACCCCACACACCCCGGCCAGTGCCAGGCACCCCCACAGGCATGTACCACACATGTTATCACCTTGGGCCCAGCACCCACCCATGCCTGGCTTCTACACAGACACTGTCAGACACATACACACGTGCACACACACACACACACATACACATGCACACTCAATGTATGAACACACATGAGGCCCATGTGTTGGTGGTCCAGGTGTAGGAACAAATTAGTTAGGCCAACCTCCCCTTTCTGCACTCAGGGTGGCAGTGACTCCAGAAAAAGGAAGAAGGGGTTCACTTCCACATAGCCATTTAATTTTTTAAGAATTATATTAAGAGGCTAGCTTTATTGAAAGAATTTTCATTCAAAATTGCCATATATTGCCGGGCGTGGTGGCTCACACCTGTAATCCCAGCACTCAGGAGGCAGAGACAGGAGGATTGCTGAGTTCAAGGCTTGCCTGGGCTACATAGTGAGCTCAGAGCCAGCTTGAACTACAAAGCGAGACCCTGTCTCAAAAAAAAAAATTCCATATATTTGTTGTAGATTTTATTTTGTCACAAATTTTAAGAGATAAATATGAATTTTAGAATAATACTTTTCTTTTGGTACCAGGGATCAAACTTAGGACCTTGTGCTTGCCATGAATGTGCTATGCCAATGAGCAAAATCCCTGGCCCCGAGAATAGCACTTTTTAAAAAAGTACTTGGTTTGGTCTTTATATATCTGATATAAACACTTAATACTAGGGCACATGTTCAAATGTATGGGCATACCTGTAGGTGGTCCACGGGCATGTATGAGCCCACAAACACATGTGCATGTGTGTATACAAACTTGCTCACACATGCCCACCAGATACAGCCCACATGCATGTAAGCCTGTCTTGATGATGGGTAGGAACTGGAAGGCAGGTGGTGGAACAGGGTGGCAGCCCTGGGCAGCTCTGAGGTGCAGGGTGGTTTGTGTGAGGCTGGAGCAGGCAGAGCTGCTTGGGGTGGCCCATCCCTCTTGGTAATGCCCTCTTGTTCCTCCTGCTTAGGCAGCATCCTGGGTTTGGGCACCCCTGACCCTTCATTCCTCCCCTGGATGCATTGTCCAGGCTCTGCACAGCCCGCACACTCCTGTCTGTCCGGTCATCTAGGTCATCTGTCCGGTCATATGTGGGGTTTAGTATGGTGGCACCCACAGGGCCACCATCCCTATACTGGATGTCTGCTTTTGAGCCAGACTTCAAGGAACAAGGCTGCTGCCCAAGGGTCCCTGGGATCCCTGAGATCTCCGTGTTACTGTGCTACAGTAACAACTAGCAGCATTCAGGAAAAACCTCGCTGCATGCCAACGTGCAGATTCTATACATTGCCATTTAATCTTAGACTAAATTTACAGAGGATTTAATTAGCAGTTCGCTCCTTTCTCCGCATGCATGTGTTTCTCTTGAAATGAATCTTGTCCCAGAAACGATGTTCGCTCTGAGCTGGAGCACCAGTAGTGGAGGCGCCATGTGATGGCGCTGCTGTGATTTGACCACGTGGCCGTGAAATTGTGCCTATTTTTTCAAAATGAACTGCAGAGCTGTAGCTGTGCTCTGTCTTGGTGACAGCTGTAGAACTGTGGGTCCTGCCGTGTGCTTCACTCACACTTAGGACCTGTGTTCTGGACTCAGGCTCCTCTCTTACCTGTGCCCCCTGGACTGTCCGCAGCTGGTGTGCTCTGTAGATCTGGACCCTTGTGAACTGTCCTGCTCCTTGGTAGGCAGGGACTCCCTGGGCTCCCACCTCTGCAGGTGGGTCCACAAGCAGGGGTCTAGATCCAGACACATTTTTTGACTCAGCCAACAAGCACCATCCTTTGGCCCTAGTGATTCTTGAGCTGCACGAGGTCAGGAGCTCTGGGGCATGGCATCCCCCGGGTCACGTGACCAGCCATGTGCTCCTTGGCATGAGTGCATAGCCTCTAGACACACCTGAGGTCTTCCACGCAGAGTGGATGAATGCATGAGTCTGAATGCATGTTGGGTGTGTGTGTGTGTGTACATGAGTTGTGGATATATGTGGTCTGTGTATGCACTCATGGAAGAATTCATATATGGTACCAACATGTGAGAATGTGTGTGCATATATGAGCAAGCATGTATAGCAGGCACCCCTGCTCTGACAGCAGCTGGTTGCCTTGGACTCACCTTTTCCTGGTCCCAGCAGGCTGGGCCAGGAGACAGGACTCAGACTTCCTGGCCTTTTCTCCGAGAAGGCAGTCTCAGTTGGACCTGCCCATCTCCTGCTCTAGGCCACTTGGAAAACAGGCCAATACCGCATGTATCTGTGGGTCCATGGAGATGCCTGTGTGATGGGCACGGTCCTTGTGCCAGGGTTCAGCTAGGAGCACAGAGCTGGTCCCAATCAGCACCCACCCTGATCGGAGGATGACGCTGGCTTCAGATGAGGTCCTCTCCGAGCACTCTGATCCTCCATCCTTTTCTGTGCTGCTGGCTCTGCCCATCTTGGGATTGTCAGAGCCTGCTCATCCCCCTCCTGTTCGGATGGCATTGTGCACTTCAGATGCCAGCGCTGGGGCACCAGGAGGGCTTGAGAAGAACCCTGTGTGTCAGAGCTCCAGGGGACCCTTGATCTCAGCAGGGTGCTGGCTGCCTCCCCTCACACTGTGAAGATAAGGCGGTCCTGCTATTCCCAGGTGGTGTGAGGAGGTGAGGGAGCTCAGGAGGCCCCAGAGCCCTGGTGTCCTGGCTGTGGAGTCAGCAGTCCTAGGGGGACGTTGGCCTGTCCTGGAGGAGCCCCTGCTTTTCTATGGGAGCCTAGAAATGTCCACGATGGCCCACAGAGGCCTGAGGGAAGGAAGGATGGTATGAAGAAGAAAGAGAAAGAGGGGAGGGGAGGCGGGAACCAACGAGGAAGAGGAGAGCCTGGCTTCACCACCTACGGGGTCTTCACAGTCTGGCTGTTGGCCCTGAGCACAGGGCACAGTGGCCAGGGCCCAGGTCTCAGCTCCCAGGACCCAGCAAAGGGAGCGTCCACAGCGCAGGCTGCCGGAGGTCGCGTTCCCATGCCAGGCAGCTGCTACACTACGGAACCTCATTGTCTTCTGTTTCCCTGCTTCCCATTCCAACACCTTGAACAACTCGGCAAGGCCACATGGCTGAGCACCTACTCCGTTGAAGGGAATCATCAGGACACATCCTGGTGGGCAGGGGGATCGATCCCGCTGTCAGGATGAGAGACACACGGCGGTTTTATTTAAGATGCTGCTTCCGTGGCAGCCCCTGGGGAGGTGCCTCTCGCTGGGGGTCTGCTGAATCTTTAATGGCTCCTGACTAATATGTGCCTCTGTTCTCATCCAGAGCTGCAGGTTCTTGCTCCTTTAGGAGGGAAGGCAGAGACGGAGGCTGACCTCTGAGTGGATGGCTTGGCTTGGCTGCGTTGTGAGGCTGGGTTCATGGTCTGTGGAGATGGAAAGTGGGTACTGGTGAGATTCCACTCTGAGGGACGCATTCTTTCCTGACTGTACCCCTGAGCTTTGTGAGAGGGGGCCCAGCTGAGGCTGCAGGAGGTTTTAGGGAGGACCAAGTCCTGCTGGGGTACAGAAGGCTTGGGAGGGTGTGGGGTCTGTTGTGCCCCTGCACTCATGGTGGCCAGAGGCTCAGCCTGGGAAACTGCAAGGTCCTGTGTCCTGGGAACCCGGGAGGAAGCCTGGACCATCCTGTCTGATGTCCTGGCTCCTAGAGAGATAGCAGAGGCTCAGAGGGCTACAAGTCCTGAAGTGACACCCTGGCTGCTGGAGGGAGCCACCCCGGTCCCACAAAACTGTACTCCTTTACGTAGGACCCCACCCAGCCCCATTTTGCGCTCAGCTCCTGCTCACTGGCTCCACCGGGCCTCCACAGCTTGTGGCCCTCACTCTGTACCCCCCGCTTTCCGTCTGCATGTTTCCCTCCTGTCTACCAAGGCCTCCTCCCCTCCTCTGACTGGAGACTTGGCTGCAGTCCTCTCTCTTCTCTCTTCCCTCTGCAGGGACACAGCCATCCAGGTGGGGCTGGTGGGAGGCTCTGAAGGTGTGGGCTGCCTGCTCCTGGGTACTGTGATGTGGCCCCAGGGCTGTCTGCCCTGGGACCCTCCCACTCCACGGTGGCTGGGACTCTGGGTGAGTCGCAGCTCCACAGCATCCCCTTCCACCTGCCCCCTTGATGGTGTTGCCAGCAAGGAGATGGCTGTTTGGGGGACCAGGTCCTCAGGGTCCTTACTAAGAAAGGGGGTGATCACCAGCATTCTGGGAGCCAGGGGGAATTTCCTGTTATTGTCTGCTGCTTGATGTTGTGGTTCATGTCTGGGTGCCTCCTGTGCTGATTAGTGAGGTGACTGAGTCAGGCAGACCTGCTGCTGGGAGGTGGGACTGGTTTGAAAGGTAGGCCCTGGGGGTGCAGCTGGGAAGGCTTGATCTCCTCTCCTTCCTGTGCACCATGCTGCAAGCAGCTTTCCTCCACTGTGCCCCTCTGCCATGCAGTCCCACCTTACCAGCTGCCCATACCAAGACTGAAGCTTCTGAGATTCGAGCCAAAAATAAGACTCTCCTCCTTTCAGCTATGGTGTTGGATGGTGTCCCAGCAACGATGGCAGGAATGAGGGTCACAGTGTTCCTGGAACTTTGAGGCCCAGGGGTGTGTGAGGACACATTCTCCAGGTGTGAGATGCACACTGAGGCCAGAGATGCCAGGTGTCAGTGTGCTAGTGAGCACAGCCTCATCCAGTGGCCAGTTCAGAGCCAGGCACCTCAGATGCTGCTATTGACTCTCCCCTTGGTCACTGATGTGGGAAGCTCCTGAGTCCTGCCGCTCAGGGGCATTGAGGAGGCTCCTCAGAGCCCTTGAACACAGGGCAGCTATTTACAAGAAACCAGCGATGCCTTCACATCCAGGTCTTTGAGCGGCAAATGTGGTCTCCCCGAAGGGTGGCTGGCAGTTCCTGAAACATCCCTCATGGGGATCTCCTCAGAAGCACTCTAAACACTCCTGTTATTCCAGCTCTCTGGGAGGTGAGGCAGGGTCTGACAAGTTTGAGACCAGCCTGGTAACTAAATGCGACCCTGTCTCAAAAAGAGACTGGGAGGCCAAGGTTATAGCTCAGTGAGAAGGCCCTGGGTTCAAACCCTAGTACTGTTAAAAAATAAGTAATAAATTTGAAAAAAATAGAAAAGAAAAGGTAAAGTCACCTACGGTTGGTGCTTGGGGAGTCCACACAGACAGACTGTGCTGGCCCCTCGATGTGGCAGTGAGAGCCACTGCAGGGCAAGGTTGCAGGGGACAGGCTCCCAGCTGTACTGGGTGGGTCCGGGCCCCACCTCGGGCGCTTGCACCGGAGTGGGTCTTCCCAGTGCTGAGGTGCTGTTTGCCTCCCTCCCTGGCTGGCCCTGTCACCCTGAAGTCATCACTCCCTGATGAGGGGCTGCACCCCCATATATGCTCATGTGTCTGACCCATGTGGCCCTGTGTGATCTGGGGCTGGTGTGCTGCTGTGTCTGGGAGGAAGGAACCATGTCCCTGTTACTCATGCTGAGTTCCAGGATGGCCAGTGTCCCGGAATGCAGGAGACAGCTGATCCTTGGGATGTGGTGCACTTGGCCTTAGGGACCCTCCATGCTGCTGGCCGCTGGCCTGGCCAGCTAGAGCTAGTGTGAGTCTCGAGGGGCACGGAGCAAGATGGTGTCCAGGTGGCCTCCACTCTTGGTACCCTAAGGACATGCTGGCCTCTGGCCCCCAAATGGTTGTGGTGAGATAACTGAAGCTCTATGGCCAGACTGGAAGCTGGGGCTGTGAGGGGTGGCCTCAAGGGGACTGGCAGCCAGGCAGGCATTGTCTTCTGCAAAGTGCAGCAGGCAAGGAGACTTCAAGATCAGCCTTGTGCCTAGAGCAGGTCTGGGACACGTTGCATGGTTTTTATCATTCTTTCTTTTTAAATTGCATTCTTTATTGGCACAATTTGCATACATCTCACAATCACACATAACATTGGGAAATTTGTACCAATATATGACACAGTCAATTCTCATTTTTACCCATATCCCCACCCACACCTCTGCACCCCCTATATACATGCTCTTTTATTTTCTTTCAGAATCATATTTATTCCTTCCCCTCATTACATCCCCACACCAAATTTCCTTTGGAAATTCCCCATTCTAAAAAGACTGTCATACTACTGGAGCTCATTTGCATCTACTGGTGCTCATATCAATGAGAAGATCCGGTATTTGCCTATCTGTGCTCTATTGATTTCACGCATTAGTGTGTCTTCCAGGTGCATCCATTTGCACATAAATGAATCAATCTTGTCATTCTTTATGGCAAAATAATACTCCATTTTTATTTTAAAAAAAAAAACACATCTTCTTTATCCAGTCTCCAGTTGATGGGGATTTGGGTTGTTTCCAAGACTGAGCTATCATGAACTGAGCTGCTATGAACAAGGGTGTACATCTGTCTTTCCAATGTGATTTTTAAAATTCTTTTGGGTATATTTCTAGCAGGGGGATAGCCGGGTCAAATGGGACCCCCTAGTCCTAGTTTTCTGAGAAATCTCCACACGGATCTCCACAATGGTTGCACAAGTCTGCAACCCCACCAACAGTGGAGAAGGATTCCTTTCTCCTCACAGCCTCGCCAGCATTTAGTGTTGGTTGATTTTGTATTAGCAGCCATTCTTTGTGGAGTGAGATGACATCTCAGTGTTGTTTTCACTTGCATCTCTCGAATGACCAGTGATGTTGAACATTTCTTCATATGTTTCTTAGTTGCTTTAACTTCTGCCTCTGAGAAGTGTCTGTTCATTTCAGGTGCCCATTTTTTTTTTTTTTTTTGAGACAGGGTCCCGCTTTGTAGTTCAGCCTGGCTCTGAGCTCACTATGTAGCCTTGGCAAGCCTCGAACTCAGTAATCCTCCTGTCTCTGCCTCCTGAGTGCTGGGATTACAGGCGTGAGCCACCACGCCCAGCACTGTGGTATGTGGTATTGATTGCTGGTGGGCATGAGTCTCCACGCCCAGCATTGTATGTGGTTTCCGGGGATAGAACTCAGGATCTTGTGCTTGCGAGGCAGGCACCGGAACTGCTGAGCTAACCCTCCGGCCTTCAGATGCCCATTTTTGAATTGAGTCTTTAAACATGGGGAGGCTGATCTGTTTAAGTTCTTTATATATTGTGGATGATAGCCCTTTGTCTGATAAATGGCTAGTAAATATTTTTTTCCATATTGTTGGTGGTCTTTTGGCAGTGTCAGTGACTTCTTTTGCTGTGCAAAAGCTTTTCAGTAGGATGAGATCCCATTTGTTGATTGTTTCTGCTAGTTCTTGTGCTATAGAGGCTTTATTCATAAAGTCTCTGCCTAAGCCAATGTCTCTAAGAGTTTTACCTAATCCGTTTTCCAGCAGGCTTATTGTTTCTGTTTTAATGTTTAAATCTCGTATCCATTGTGAGTTTAGTTTTGTGCATGGTGAAAGTGATAGGTCTAGCTTTAGCTTTTGGCAAGTTGAAGCCCAATTTTTCCAGCACAGTTTGTTAAAGAGGTTCTCTTTCCTCCATTGAGGATATTTGGCTCCTTTGTCAAAGATAAGGTGGCTTAGTGTATCCAGGGTTGTTTCTGCATCTTCTAATCTATTCCACTGGTTCTTGGGTCTCTTACTTTGCCAGTACCATGCAGTTTTTATCACAGTGGCTTTATAGTACAGTTTTAAATTGGGGATTGTAATACCCCCTGCCATGTCGTGGTTGCTTAGAATTGCTTTTGCTATTCTAGGTTTCTTGTGGTCCCAGATGAATTTTTGTATTATTTTCTCTAGCTCTGTGAAGTATTCCATTGGGATTTCAATTGGAATTGCATTGAATCTGTATAGTAGTTGTGGGAGTATAGCCATTTTGATGATGTTGATTCTCCCTACCCAGGAACAAGGGATATCTTTCCACTTTCTGATTTCCTTTTCTATCTTGTTTTTCAGAGTCCTATAGTTTTCAGAGTAGAGGTTTTTCACTTCCTTTGTTAGGTTGATTCCTAGGTATTTCATTTTTCTGGCTGCTACTGTGAAAGGGATTGACTCCCTAATTTCTCTTTCACTGAGTCTGTTGTTTGTGTAGACAAAGGCTGTTGATTTTTGAGCATTAACCCTGTATCCAGCAACACTACCAAATTTGATAATTAAGTCTAGTAGTCTTTTGGTTGAATTTTTAGGATCCTCTAGCTAGAGTACATATCATCAGCAAATAATGACAGTTTAACTTCTTCCCTTCCTATCTTTATTCCTTTTATATCTTTGTCCTGCCTGATTGCTATGGCTAATGTTTCCAGCACTATATTGAACAAGAGTGGTGACAATGGGCATCCTTATCTTGTTCCTGATCTTAGTGTAAAAGGTTTCAGTTTTTGCCCATTAAGCATGATGCTGGCTGTTGGTTTCTCATAAATAGCTTGTATTAAATTAAAATGAAGTCCATCAATTCCAATTCTCTGTATGGTTTTGATCATAAATGGGTGTTGGATTTTGTCAAATGCTTTTTCTGCGTCTATTGAGATAATCATATGGTTTTTGTCCTTGAGTCTGTTAATATAGTGTATTACATTGATTGATTTATGTATGTTGAACCAGCCTTGCATCCCTGGGATAAATCTGACTTGATCAGGGTGTATGATTTTCTTGATAACTCTCTGCATTCTGTTTGCCAGTATCTTATTGAGGATTTTTGCGTCAATGTTCATTAGAGAGATTGGCCTGTAGTTTTCTTTTTTGGTGGGATCTTTCCCTGCCTTTGGAATCAAGGTGATGGTTGATTCAAGGAATGATTTTGGGAGTACTGCTTCCCTTTCAATTTCATTAAAGTGATTGAGAAGTACTGGTATTAACTCTTCTTTAAAAGTTTTGTAGAATTCAGCAGTGAAGCCGTCAGGACCAGGGCTTTTCTTTGTTGGTAGGTTTTTTTTATTACATTTTCAATTTTCCAGATTGATATCAGGTTGTTTAACATTTTTATATCCTCTTCATTCAACTTTGGAAGTTCATATGAGTCTAGGAATCTATCCATTTCTTCTAGATTTTTCCATCTTCTTGGAGTATAGATTTTCAAAGTACATGTTTATTGTCCTTTGGACTTCTTTTGGATCTGTGCTGATTTCCCCATTTTCATTCCTTATGGCATGGATTTGAGCCTTTTCCTTCCTTTGTTTGATAAGGTTGGCTAAGGGTCTGTCGATCTTATTTATCCTTTCAAAGAACCAACTCTGATTCATTGATTCTTTGTATTGTTCTCTTCGTCTCCATTGCATTAATTTTTGCTCTGATCCTTATAATTTCCTCTCTAGTACGTGCTTTGGGTTTGTTTTGCTCCTCTTTTTCTAATTGTCTGAGGTTCATCATTAGATTGTTTATTTTGGTTTGCTCTATTTTCTGAGTGTATACATTCACTGCTATAAATTTCCCTCGCAGAACTGCTTTCATTGTGTCCCATAAATTCCTGTATGTTGTGCTGGGGTTGTTGTTTAGTTGTAGAAACTGTTTAATTTTTTTGTGGCCCGTTGGTTGGTTAACAGAGTGTTGTTCAATTTCCATGTGTTTGTGAGGATCTTGGAATTTCTTCTGCTATTCAGCTCCAGTTTTAAGGCACTATGGTCTGATAGTATGCAGGGGATAACTTCAATTCCTTTGCATTTACTTAAGCTTGTTCTATGGACTAGAATGTAATCTATTTTGGAGAATGATCCATGAGCAGCTGAGAAGAAGGTATATTCTCGCTTTGCAGGGTGAAAAATTCTGTAGACATCTAATAAGTCCATTTGCTCAAAAGTTTGATTTAGCTCAAGTATTTCCTTATTGATTCTTTGTCCAGATGATCTGTCAATTTGTGACAGTGGAGTATTGAAGTCCCCTACTGCTATTGTATTCATGGTTAACTGGCTTTTCATGTCCAATATGTTTGCTTTATATAGTTGGGTGCATTAGAGTTTGGTGCATAAATATTTATGATTGTTATTTCTTTCTCTTGGATAGTTCCTTGTGTGAGGATATAGTGACCTTCTTTATCTCTTTTAATCAGTTTGGGTTTGAAATCTATTTTATCTGCAAACATGATAGCCACTCCTGCTTTTTTGCAGTTTCCTGTGGCATGGAGGATTGTTTTCCAACCTTTTATTTTCAGTCTATGGGTTTCCTTCTGAATTAGGTGTGTTTCCTGTATGCAGCAGATTGTAGGATCTTGCTTCTTGATCCAATCTGCTAGTCTGTGTCTTTTAATTGGCCCATTGAGTCCACTGACATTAATGGTTATGACTGATACAGACATATTCAGAGCTGCCATGTTTCCCTGTTCTTGGTTTTTTTTCTTCCTTGTTTTTCCCCTTTTCTATTTAGTTTCTTGTTTGCCCCAATGAATTCACTCTCCTGGGTCTCGTGGGTATAGAATTTTCTGTGTTTTTTTCCAAGATATTCTTTAGAATGTTTTGGAGTGCAGATTTTCGTATTTGTGAAGTTTTTCAAATGTTCTTTGTCATGGAAGTATCTTATTTCCCCGTCTATTCTGAAAGATAGCTTTGCAGGATACAACAGTCTAGGTTGGAGGTTGTTTTCCTGCAATGCTTGAAATACTTCCCTCCAGGCTATCCTTGCGTTGAGTGTTTGTGTTGAAAAGTCTGCTGTGATCCTAATGGGCTTCCCTTTGTAGGTGATTTTCTTCCTTTCTCTCACTGCTTTCAGTATTTCATTCTTTTGTTGTGCATCTGGAACCTTGATAATTATATGTCTAGGTGTAGATATTTTTATGTCACGGCATTTTGGAGTCTGATAGGCCTCATTTATCTGTATGTCTATTTCTTTTCCTGTGAAGTTTTTTGTTGTTATCTCTGACAGTAGCTTTTTAATGTCTTTTACACTGTCTCCTGCTTCCTCAGTGACTCCAATCAGTCTTATATTATTTTTCTTTGAGTCATCTAGAAGCTGTTGAATTGATTTCTCATGGTCCCTTGCTCTTTTCCATAGATTATATCTTTCCTGCTCATTGGCTGCTATGCTGTCCTCTAGGTCTGAGATTCGGTTCTCTGCTTCATTCATCCTGCTGTGCAAGCTTTCATTCTCCTTCATCATTCCCTGGAGCTCTGCTTGAAGCTGTTTAAAAGGTTCAATTGCTTCTGCTATCTTGGATTCTAACATCTCACTGATCTCTTCTTTAATGACGTTTTTCACTGTGGACAGTATCCCTGTTTTGATCTCAGAGATGAGTTCTGATTTCCATTTTACTAGATCTGCTTTAGTTACCATCTCCAAGAGTCCTGGTGCTTGATTTCAGTTTGCCATATTTCTCTTTTCTCTGAATTTCCCTGTGATGGTGATCTTTTTTTCTTTTTCTTTCTTTCTTTCTTTCTTTTTTTTTTTCTTTTTGAGACAGGGTCTCACTCTGTAGTTCAGGCTGGCCCTGAGCTCACTATGGAGCCCAGGCAAGCCGCCGCGAACTCAGCAATCCTCCTGTCTCTGCCTCCCGAGTGCTGGGATTACAGGCGTGAGCCACCATGCCCGGCACTGTGGTATGTGGTATTGATTGCTGGTGGGAGTGAGTCACCACGCCCAGCATTCTATGTGGTTACCAGGATCGAACTCGGGACCTTGCACTTGCAAGGCAGGCACCAGAACCACTGAGGTAAATCTCCAGCCCTGTGGTGGTGATCTTTGTGTCTGTTTTTTTGTACATTTTCTCATTTCTACTCTTTCGTTGTTACTAATGCTATTCTTTGCCTGATGACAGGGCAATGTTTGTTGCAGGTCTCTTTCTTTCTATTATCTGGGGCTCTTTGTATGTGGCATCTTCCTGGGGTATCCTCCTTGAATGTGTAATGACTCTTGAAAGTTCTCAGTTCTGACACATCATGGGAGGTATTTGAGCAGAACAATCATATCATGTTTGTTACCATAATACAATCAATACCAATATCAGTATTAAACACGGTAAATAAAATGAAAAGTTTTGTTAAATTCTATTCTGGAGACTTTGAGCTTATGAGTTACCTCTGTGTCCCTATGCCAAAATTTAGAATTAATCAGCAATGTGTATACAACATGTAGATCATAGATGCACCTGCTGAACCCTTTGGCGATAAGAAGTCACAGGGAGGTAGGGGGACAGAAGGAGAGTGAAATAGGGTTAGCAGATTTATGAAGATCACCTATACTCTAGAACCTCATATATGCCAGCAGGTAATAGAGGATAAAAGGGCGTATATAAAACAGTACCAATTGTATGCTGTAAGACTGTTGGAGACTTTGTACACCTTCTGATAGTAGTATAGGAGAAGAAATAGGGCAGCCTAAGAGTCTTTTACTTCTGGGTATTGCTTCTGACAAGAAGATAGGAGAGGGTGTGGGGTCAAGAGGTGAGTAGAGGGATCTAGGAGTAGAGGGCAAAATAGAAGCTAGATCCTCACCCCCCCCCTTTTTTTTTTTATCTTGCCTGGTCTCTCAGTGTGGCTGCAGTGTGGAGGGACGCAGGAAATGGCTCCGGCTCCTCTTGGACCTGGGTCCTCACAGCACAGCTCCGGGATGGGGTTGGGGCTGGCTGGCGGGCCTCAATCCTCCATGGTGGGGATGGCGCCCAGGGTCTGTACCTGACCCCTCACTGCACGGCTTCTGGTGGGCAGGCCTCGGTCCTCTGCTGATGCTGCCACCGGGAATAAGTGGCACCTGGGGTAGCCGAGTTGTCTGCGCCAACTTGGGGTGGAGCGGGCCAGTGTGCAGGCCTCAGTCCGCCACTGCCATCGCCGCCAGGGACAGAATGGCACCTGGAGCAGCTGAGTTGTCTACGCCGTCTTGGGGTGGAGCAGGCCAGTGTGCAGGCCTCAGTCTGCTGCTGCTGCCACCGCCAGGAATGGAATGGCGCCCGGAGCAGCTGAGTCGTCTGTGTCACTCTGGGCGGAGCAGGCCAGTGTGCAAGCCTCAGTCTACCTCCACCACTCAGTTTTTATCATTCTTGCTTCCAGGCCCAGAGAATGGGGCATCAGGGTGACAAACCCCAGGTCCAGGCCTGGTCTACCCAAGGCTAGTCACTGAGGTAGCACTCTGGCCTTGATGCTGGGTGGGAGGGTGTTAGGGTCTTACTGCATAGGACACCAGGGCTACCCCACCCCATGAGCCCCAGGCCCTCTTGCCCCTCACCCAGGGGTCTCTAGGTGGGTGGAATGGTACAGTTAGGGTGTCCAGAGGTCTTCCCACCTCCTCCCGTGTGCTGAGGAGGAAGCAGAAGTTGGCTTGGCCACCTGCTCCTTCTGCCCCATACTTCTCCTGCAGCAGTGCCCACCTGGTCTTTAGAGCAGAACTCTCCAGGCTGGGGGTACCCAGGCCTACCGAGCCAGTGGGCGAGGGGTTGTGGCTATCCAGCCATGACTCAGCTGGGTCTGCCTGACCCCAAACTGCTTTCTTTTTCCAGAAGCAGAGTGAGTTGGCAGGCCCTGGACCACCCCAGGGCAGTTACCTTGCTGCCTGGTTTCTGCCTGTGTAAGCAGTTGTCCTGACTCTGGACGCCTGCCGATCAGGTACAATGAACTTACACTTACATCAACAAGACTCTTTGTAAGACCTGCAAGAATGGCTGGTTGAAAGTTTAGCATTGGTTTAAATCAGGGGTTCACAGGGCTTGGAAGTTATTCCATAAAGAAAGATGAGTGACAGACTCTGAAGGTTTTAGGTTGGCTGACTCTGGAGGTCCACTGAGTGACTCGGTTTCACCCCAGCTGTAGCAGTCTAGGATGGGATTCCATGACCATGTCTGGTGCTTCCCACAACTGGCTCTCCATCTCCTGGGTGAGCATCACTGTCTTCAGACATGTCCCAAACTTCCCAGTGTGGACGCCAGTGCCTCCCTGCCAAGGAGAGCCCAGGACCCACAGGTCTGGCTGGAGTCTGGTCCTTAATCACAGCCAGTCCTGAGTAAGTTGTGGGCTCAGTCCTGGTGTCCTGTGGGAGCAGTGTGGCTCAGCATACCCACCTATAAGGCTGGTGTTGGATGAAGGATGGTGACCCCAGAAAGCACTCACTGTGGGGTGAGGAGCATGCCCACATCCTCCTTTCCTTCCTTTACCCAGAGTGGGAAGGACAAGGTGGGCTCAGAATGGTGTCCCCTTGGGGCCTGCTCCTCAGTGGGACTAACCGTCCTTGCAGGCACCAAATGCCACTGTTGGGCACTGGACCTGGTAGTGTGCTGCCTGTCCTGGGAGGTGGCCTTTTATCATTATTTCTGTCTCTTCGTTTGGAATCAGGACTGTGTCGCCAGCTCAAGCCTGGTAGTCAGGAGGTGCTTATTAGTGCTTCTGCTTCTTCTTCCATGAGAGCCTGGTGTGTTCTGAGCCCTCCTCTCTTCTGTTCCTGGCCTGTGTCTGAACTGTCCCACATGCTCCAGGGTGACACGGATGACCAATCTTGCCCAGGTGAGCACAAGAGCAGATGAAGCATGCCTTCTAAAGCTATGTTTTAGTGAAGCTGGATTGGGCCACAGGTGTGGCCTCTTCCAGATCCCAGAGCACCTGAAGCACGCATAAGGTACAGGTTCACCTTGCAGGGAGCTGAAGGGCCAGGAGAAAGGAGGTGTCGTGACCAAGTCCCAGCTGGTAGCACTCCAGAAACAGAGCCCTGAAAATGTCAGGGAGCCCTCCTCCTGCCACATAGGGACCCAGTTCTGGTGGATCTTGCAGCAGGCAGAGGCTCACTTGTCACCTGCTGTGAACTCCCCTGCCATCACTTCCTCCCATCTTCCACTTCCAGCCAGAGGTGACTTTCCCAGAATCCACCAGGAGAAACAATAGAGTGGGTAACACCGTACCCCAGGGTGCACCCCAGAACTGTAGGTGTGGCCTGTATGAGACACATGCTGTGACTAGAGATGTGATTAGAGATCTTCAGATGAGGCCTCTGCAGAGTTAGATGGCCATAATTTAGTGACCGCTGTCCTTATAAAAAGTGAGGACTGAGACACTGGTAACAGAGATGAGAGCAGTACAGCCACAAGCCAAGGACCCTCTGGGCTTCCCCAAGCAAGAAGAGGCAGGAGAATTCACCCTGAAGCCTTGGGAGCATACACATGTTGGGACCTGTGGCCCCAAGAACTGTGTGAAGACAAAATATCTGTTTTGAGGCACCCAGGAGGTGGTCATTTACCCAGAACAGGAACACAGAGGGTCCAGAGAAGAGGAGGAGTAGCAGGGAAGCTGTAGCAGGTGGTGCCTTACAGGTTCAGGTGCGTCCAATCCAGCTGAATGTGAGACTGCTGTGGCTCCAGGGTGTCATGTGTAGAAAGGGATAATGGCAATGATTTTTGGACTTGTTGTGGCCTAAAAGTAAATAAAAAATAAATAAAATGTCATCAGGAAAGGAACTAAGAACAGTCCCCAGCATGCAGAAAATATCAGTGAAGGCCAGCTGTTAATATTCAGAGAACAGAAACAAACACTAAAGATGCCATGGAAGAAAATTTCGCAGGCTGCAAAAGCCTGTGTTGCAGGGTTGATAAGGGAGCCACAGGTGGAAAAGAAACTTTCCAGTATTTAGAATTACACAGAGATATCTGGATGTATCTGCATTTTGGATACCACACAGCTATTAAAAGGAAAGCCAGGGTCATGTGCTGACTCAGAGTAACCAACAACATGCGGCTTTTGGAATAGAGACCCCAAACAAAGGGCATGGTCCTGCGTCCTGACATCTCCTGCTGCCCTGGCCTCCCTGGGGAGGGCTCCCAAGGTGACTGTGCACAGGTGCAGGGCCACCTGGGCACTGCCCTGGCCCCACAGTGCTTGTAGCTGAGCCTTGCTCCTTTTGACAGACAGGGTGGGGGAGGCAACTGTCCTGACCTCCTGCACCTGAGAGGCAGTGGAAGTCTAGTTCCCAGTTCTTGGCTGGCTGCATGTTGAGCAGGGTGCCCATCCTTGTTCTGTTCCTGCTCACTGTGCCTTCCTGATGCCTGATTTCCCTTCACTTCATCCAGGGGACCAGGGCTGTCTGGGAGCAGCTTTGGGGTCCTAGGCCCAGGGCTGTGCCTGTATCCAGGCAACACTGACACATTTTAAACTGGTTTGATTACCTGGAAAGCAACAAATGTGCATCTGATTCCATTTCTCCCATCTTCTAGCAGGAAATATCTATTGTTACCAGGCTACAGCTAGGTGCGCAGGTCTGAGGTAGGAGTGTCCAACACTGCCTATTTCATCCTCGAAGGTACTGGCCTGTGGCTGAGCAGGCCATGTCCCTTGTCATGAGCCAAAAGTGTCTCCTCTTTCTCCCCACACTGTGGCAGCCCCACTCCACTCAGCACAAAGTGCTGCCTTTCAAGCTCTCTGGAGGAGGCATGTCCCTGAACCATGCATTTCTTATGACCTTATCTCATGATAGCTGCAGCTTGCAGACCTGAGGGTCCTTCGGTGGATTGGAGAGCAGGGTAGGAGGGGCTTGGAGCTCCTGGGAACCATTCACCAACAGCATGTTCTTCTGACCCAGGGTTTGAACTCAGGTGCAGGTGCACTGGGTATGTGTGTGCAGGTCACTTGCCCAGGGAGGAAGCACTGGAGTCTGGCCTGTGTAACAGGGACAGGAGAAGAGGGCACAGAGGGAGCACCAGAGATGAGAGCAAATGGGCAGTGTGAAGAGGAGACTTTGCCAACCTTCCCAGGCATCACAGCAGGGGCAAGGGTCTTTTGTCCTCTTGGGAGTGGGCTGCCTCCTCCTGGGTCACCAGGTGACAGCCGCTGCTCTGTGATCACCCCCCTGCCTGCTGGGAACTGGCAGTGCACCCCCAAAGCTTTGGGAGGTCCTCCTGGAGTGCTGGAGGGACAGGTTACTCAACAAGAGGAGCCCACCCTCTGAGCCCACTATGGCGGTCTGTCTGGAGAGTGTGGTGGTATCTGCAGGGGTGGGATGCCGGATTCTCTCCACGACCATGTGGATTTCCGTGTAGAACACTAGATGTGGGGCTCCCACCTTGTCTGGGGTCCTGGAAGCCACTGTGCTCATGGCTTTACCCACACAGTGGAATGGTTCCCGACCCAGCGTCTCTGTGTCCCGAACCTGGCACCTGTGAACATTGTCCCATCTGCACCTGTCCATGTGATATGTTTTGCGATGGCTCACATATTTTAAATTATTTTTACTATCTTATTTGTAATTTATTTCTTTCCCTGAAGTTTCCATGCCTTTCTCTGCCTCATTTTAAATTGATTACATGTTTCCTCCTCTGTTTTAGAATTACACAGACCTATGGTACCATGCATTTTTAAAAATTGCAATGACATTTTATTTTATGTAAACTGAATTCTTTATTGGTACACTTTATATATGCATAACGATCACACTCAAAATTGAGAATTTGTACCAGTATATGACACGAATTAATTCTCTTTTTTTTCCATCCCCTACCTGCCCTACAACTTTCTACCCCATATATACATAAGCTTTTTTCCTTTTTTAACATCACATTTTTTCTTTCCCCTCATTACATCCCCCTACCCTTTTCCCTTTGAATCTTTTTTAGTTTAGTGTCTATCATATATTCTAGAACCCATTTACATCTTTAGATTCTCATACCAGAGAAAAGATACAGTATTTACACATCTGTGTCCTATTTATTTTGCTTATGAGTATGTCTTCAAGGTACGTCTATTTGAGTATACGTGATTCAAACTTATCATTCTTTATGACTACACATTTTTATCCTCTAGGAGTGGCTCAGAGGATTTTAGCTGACGAATGCAGCTCAGAGTGGAAACCTCAGGAAAGATCTGCACCCCTGAGCTGTACAGGGCACTGGGGCTATTTTTAATTCAATCACATCCCCAGAAGTGTTAGTGATGTGCAGTCTTTTCTTTCTGTCTCTTTCCCAGTTAGGATTTATTAGTATTATAATTTCTACATCGGTGTTTATTTACATTTACCTGTTTATTACTCTTTCTTCAGTACATTTCTTGCCCCTCAGAATCTTTGTTTTGGAGCTGTTTTCCTTTTTCTTGAGAAAATTGAGTTCTCTCTGATGGGTCTTCAGTGGGAAACTTGTAGTTGATTCTGAGGCTGCTGCACTTGAGGGTAATGGGCCCCAGTGAGCAGTGCGGGCTGGAGGCGGGGCTTCCCTGAGGACTGATCACCTGATTGTACCCCACATACCACAGAGGAGCAGGCTCGTGTCTGCTCAGGGTGGTTCAGAGGCCACGGGGCATCTCTGCCCCTCACCAGGCAGCGCAGGCCAGCACTATGGTTGCTTCTCAGTGGGGTGATCAACACTGCCTGGGCTGCCTGGCATAACTTGGGCTCCTTGGCAGGTTCAGTGCTCATTTCCATCCCAGAGGAGTCCAGGCCCCACATGCTGACCTGGCCGTACGAGGTCCCTGGTCTTCCCATGTGCGGGCTCACACAGCTTGCACCTATACTCTGGGGAGCAGGTCACTGGGGCCAAGAGGATTTTGTGGAGAGGGGGCCATGAAGCTGAACCTTCAGTCTGACCTGGTGGACATGGAGAAGGTGCAGGAGACAGTGTCGCTGTGGCACTGGGGCCACTGAACCAGTGAGGCAGCCTGGACAAGAAGCTAACAGCTGCTTCTCTTCTGGAGGTGAGGTGTGCCATACGAGTGGACGAGACATGCAGCTCTGAGGTGTATGATCTGACCAACGGGAATAACTACGAATAGGAAAAGGGTCTAAGCTGCTTCACACCTCCTGGCAGAGCCCGTGGGTGTAGAAGGATGAAAAGAAATTGTGCACATTGAAAACTGACTTGGTCAGTGCAGCAGGGGGGCTGGGGGTAGGGCCTTGGGCTGGCATCAGGCTGGAGCTTGCTGTGTCCATAGTTTGACTTTAGGAAAAGAGGGCTTCACTCTGTATCAAAATGACATGCTGTGCGCCCTCAGAGGCCTGGGGCTGAAATCCACTGTGTTCGCCTCCAGAACCCGGGGAAGCCACTCTCTGCGGAGGAGTCTGCAGAGGGTTTACAAACAATGGTGCTGTTCACTTATTTGCATATTTACTTTTGTGGTCCTGAAGATTGAACCTGGTGCCTTCATACTCAGCTACATCTCCAGCCCTTTTAAAAAAATTTGAGGGCCAGAGATTTAGCTCAGTGGTTCTGGCACCTGTCTAGCAAGTGCAAGGTCCTGAGTTTGATCCCTGGGAACCACATACAACAATACCAGGCATGGTGACTCACAACTACCAGCAATCACTACCACATACCACAATGACAGGCGTGGTAATTTATGCCTGTAATCCCAGCATTCAGGAAGCAGAGGCAGGATGATTGCTGAATTTGAGGCTTGCCTGGGCTACATAGCAAGCTCAGGGCCAGCCTGAACTACAAAGCAAGACCCTGTCTCAAAAACAAAATTCTTTTTTTTTTGAGACAGAGTCTTCCCATGTGAGTCAGTTATCAGGCTGGGCTCCCAATGAGGACCCTCCTGCCTCAGTCACCCAGAGGGATGGGATTATAAGCCACACCCAGTTTAGAAATATACTAAGGAATGCCAAGCCTTCTCAGATTGGGTAAGTGGAGCAATGTGAATTGTAAAAGGGGTGGAAGAATGTGCTATTTGCAGGGGAACTAGGTGATTTTAAAACAGATCCTTCTAATAAAATCCAATGGAGAGGGTTTGGGTGCACTTACCCCTCTATCTGGCTTTGTCCATGTGCCGTCCTCCTATTCAAGCTTTGCTCTGAAGTCTCCACCTCTAGTTTGTATCTGACACTTATTTCTGGTGTGTGGAGTCACCATTTTTCAGTAAAATGGGTGCAATAGCACTTGCTGGGAGCTTCTGGTGGGGCCTGGAGCAGGTCAGGCTGGATGGCACAGGGGACAGGGCTCATCGGTACACTATGCCTACTGGACAGCATGGAGTTCATGTCTCAGTGCCAGGCTCAGTGCCACTGGCCCTGCTTGTTGGGATGCTTTATCAGTTGGTCCCGCTGGCTTTGCCAGTGCCCAGAAGGCTCTCAGAGACCCTCCAGGAGCCTGGTGTTTTAAGCACCAGTCACTGTCACCCCTTCTGCTGTGGCCTGGCCCAGAAGGCTGAGCTTGTGAGTTCCATGTGCCCTCTACTCCCTGCTGGTGCGCAGGATCCTGGTAAGCAGAGCCTGGCCAACCCCAAGATCCCAGGGGACATTAACCTAGGACTCTGAAGACAGTGTTGAGCTTGGCAGGGAGCAAGCAGTCATACCCAACCACAAAGCAGAGCTGGCAGCATCTGCTTCTGTGGACCTGTGTCACCTGCTTTGGCCCCTATGGTGCAGTGCAAAGGCTCTGCTCATTCCCCAAGAGCCCAGGGTAGAGTGCTCTGGCAAGGCCATACATTTCAATTCCCCTCCTCCCACCACAGCAGGCCTGCTCTTTTATGTATCCAGTGGGAATATTTTTCATTATCTTCCCTCTCAATTTAATTAATCCACATTCCGTAATGAACCTTGAAGTTTCAATTAAACACATCATTACTAATCAGCACAAAGCGGGTGGCAGTTAGTAGCATCTTGTAGCCGTGTGGGGTGTGTGGTCGTGCTAGGCTGACTTGTGGCAGCCTGGACAGGGGACCGCCTCACCCCAAAGGAGGACCCAGGGGTGTCAGGCTTGTCGCTCTTTCTTGGGAGAGGAGGGAGGGGCCAGTCCAATAGTTCTGGGATCACTGCTGGGGCCTCTGCAAGGCTGAGAAGCCCTACCCTGTCACTGTTACCATCTTGCCCCCTGTGGAATCCTAGCTCCTTTCCCTCCTCTTGCTTCCTGGCTGCTTGATGAGGTGAGAAGCTTTGCCCCCGGCAGGCTCTCACCATGACTTCCTGCCTCGCCACAGGCCCTAAAGCAAATCCCTATTGCCCATGGACCAGAGCCCTGGAAACCCTTAGCTGAAATGAACTGTCCCTCATTATGGGCTGTCACAGCTGCAGGATACTGATGCCCCAGGGTGACAAGACAGATGTGTTTCTCACCTCACTCTCTTACAGGGGCAACCACGGACTGCCTGAAGCCTCGTGGAGAGTTCCTGTGTTAGAATCCTCTCTGTAGTGGAATCTGTCCTGAGGGACTGCAGCTTCTTCTGTCTGCATTCCTTTTCCCTTGCTGGGAACGGGAACCACGTTGTCTAGCAGTGATTGTAGGAATAATAGCCACCAGCTTGTAAGTGCCTCCATCTTCCACCCATGCCATCTTCCTGTGAACACTTCTGATGATGCTTCATCCCATGTGACAGTGAACACCCAGTGGGTCTGGCTGTCTGCACAGAAGTGGGGGCTGCTTCTTCCTGCAGTCTGAAGTCAGCACCTCCAAAACAAACAGATCCCAGTGAGCTAAAATCAAGGTGACTATCAGGGAGAAGTGGCTTTCTGGCCTCATCAGGCTCTGGGGCTGCTGTGCTGTGCAGCAGGAGACTCTTCCAGCATCAGACCTGCAGTGCAGTGCCCTCCACTCCTCTTACTCTGCTCCAACCCTTTGTCATCTCTGTTAGGGCCCTTGGGTGACATGAGCCCATCCATGTGGTCCACCCTAGTCAAATGAGATGAACCTGATTGGCACTGTCCCTCTGCCAATTCACAGGCTAAGGTTGTGGGACCAGCATGCTGCCTCCTCAAAGATCAGGGCAGGAAGGTCAGCCCTGCTCCAGGTCCAGGTAGGGACCCTGCAGACAAGCCTGCAGGGGCAGACTGACTACATTTGTGGGCAGAGCCCTGATGAGGACCTGGGCAGACAACACTTTCTCCTGAGCCAGGCAGGTGGGCAGTAGTGGGGGCCGAAGGCCATGCTCTGCCCTCCAAGCCTCCCAGGACCCTCCCTCCTTCCCATGAGCCCCAGCGCCCCTCTCAGGAAGTGGGTGCCTTTGCTGATTTCCTGCCCGCAGTTTGCTCCTGGAAGTTATTCTGGATTGGAATGCCCAAGTGCCCAGTTTGTCCTGTGTGGTCTCTAATAGCTCGAGCGGTGGCCTTGATGCGCAGGGCCACCTGCAAGCCATCTTCCCTGCCTCCTCACCTGAGTGACCATCCAGGCTGCTCCCAGCCCCAGCTGCGGCCCATGGTGTGTGCTCTGCGTGACCACGGCTGCGGGTGACTAGGCTCCGTCACACCCTGGATGCTTTGGGGGCTCCAGCTGAACTAGTTCCTGCCCACAGAGGCTCCCTGTGTCACTAAAGGGCCAGCATGCAGGAGGCAGACCCATGGGACCGTCAGATCAGGCAGCCACCATTTGGTGAGAGGATGTTGAAGGAAAGCAATGCTTTTATAAAATCAGGGAGTATAGACTCTGAGTCAGTGTGCGGGGTAATCTGCACTCAAAGGCTGATGATTTGTTATGGCCGAGAGGCAAACTTCAGGACATCTCTGGGAGGCTTAGCTGCACACTGTACTTTTACCAGAACTGTGGCGGGGGCTCCACCTCACCCTGCAATGACAGTGGGCCTCACACAGACCACACCAAAGGTAACTAGTGCCATTCAGCCTACTAAATATTATAAATTGTTTTGTCTCAGTGAATTGCACACCCATGCACATGTGTACACACACACACACACATACACACACACACACACACACACACACATGCATGCACTGTGAGGCCATTTGCCTTTACTTAGGAAATCTCTGATAGGACACTGATCAGTCAGTTGCTGTAGCAGACACCATGGTCTGGGCAGTTTGTAGACAACAGGCCTTTGTTTCTTGGGGTCTGGAGACTGGAAGGCCAGGCCAAGTGGGGGCTGACTCAGTGACTGCAGGGATCTTCCGTGTGCTCACATGGTGCAGGGCTCGCAGCTTCTTGGCCCTATTTTCTAAGGGTTCTGACCCCATATGAGGCAGACTGGTCACTCAGTCTGGGCCCTGCCTCTTGGGCTGCAAGGTCTCAGTGGGATTCTGGGGTGACACAAGCATCCAGATGGCTGCACACTCAAGGTCCAAGCCCACATTTCCAAATCCAGTCCCACTGAAGTGGCTCCTGGCTTCCCTCAGAAGCATGTGGTTGGAAAGTTACCTGGGGAAGCTGCCCTGTGCACCAAAGGAGTAGCCTTCTGCCTGGCATCCCAGGAGGTGGCATGACTTCTGCGGGGACACGGAACACCCAGGAAGACTGGCTGAGAGAAGAGGCTGGAGCAGCCTGGCAGCCCATGCTGCATGTTGCTCCTGTCTCGCCTGGGGCCTGGCATAAGCTGCCCTGCCAGTAGGCAGGATGCTGACCTCAGCTTGCCCCCTCAAGCTCCCCAAGGCACATCACAGCCCAACCCTGTGGCCAGTGGCATGGCAGGATGTGTCTTCCCGCATGGGCAGGTGTGCTCTTCTGAACATGGGGGCACGGGATAGCCGAGTGAACACCGCTTGCATTTCCCTCTTTTTATTTAACTTTTTTCTTATATCACCGCATTTTATACTTTGAAGTGGTGTCTGAGAAAGTGTTATGGTGAAAGTAAAATACCACAGTAATTAATATATTTAGGAAAGCTGTTGATTTTACATATGTCAAGAACTTTAAAATGGCTAAATAGGAAATTAGATTGACAGTTACTGTGAGTGTATTTAGAATGTAGCATCCTTTCCATGTAAACATTTCAATAGTAATGACACAGGGCAGAACAATAGGCATTAGATTCCATTATACTTCTGGTCCTTCTAGTGGGAATGATTCTATCTTTTACAAAACTAAGCAAAATAAACTTTAAGAACTATATTTACCTTTTAGGTCCTTTTATTTTCAATCCTGGGATTGAACCCAGCACCACTGCACTGAACTGCACCCCCAACCAAGTTGTCCAACCTGGGCTCTAACTTGCAATCCTCCTGTCTCAGCCTCCCAGAGTGCTGGAGTTATAGAAATACATTACCATGTTCAGATTAACTTTTAGTCTTTGAGCAAAGCTTTTCTTGATGTTCTTTTCATTTTACAAGGTCAAGTTAAAAACAAAATATCAGTGTTCCCCCTTTATTCAATGAGAGAAAATTTAAACTCAGCTCTGCCAGCATCTGTAACAAACAAGTATCTTCAGTCCAGAAATTATAAATATGAAAAAGTCAAAGAAAAGAAGGCAAAGGCGATTACAGTTCCAGGGCACTGGGCCCTGCCCTCTTGAGCGGGAGGGAGGTCTGCTCCTGTGCCACTGCCGAGGTGTCCCTTGCTGCATAGTGCCTTGGTCCAGTCTCTGGGGTGTGGTGGACACATGCCTGGGGCAGCGCTATTATGAGGTGCTCAACACTTCTCAATACTTCTTTCTCAGGGAAGTGCTGAGAGTCCTTAGCAGGTGGCAAGGGAAATGCCCCAGTCTTGAGGGATGCTGAAAAGAAGATGGGCAGAAGAGCTCCATGCACTTAGAAGCCTGGTGCAGGACCAGGTTGTTGGGAAAACAGGTGACATCCAAATAGCCCGTAATATAGCTAGTATGATTGTACTGGGGTCAGTGCCTTCCTTTTGATCATTGCATCAGGATTGTGCAAGGTGTGAACATTTGGGGAAGCTGGCAAAGACAGCTCAGGACACCTGTGCCTACATCTCCGTGCTTTTGTGTCTGAAATGGCTTCAAACTGGAAAGAAAATAAAAAGTCATGTTATTGATGTGTAAGCACAGAGAGACTCTCACACAGTTCTCATGCAGCCCAGCTGGCTGCCACAGCCTCCTTTTTATGGCTGGAGAGAAGAGCCTTCCAGGGCCAGGTGGGGAAAGCGTGCACTCAGCGCAGGAGAGGGAAGGGGGTCCCCTGCTGGCTGCCCCAGCTCCTCTGGCCAGAGTGTGTAGAATCTGGGCCGGCGGGGCTGAGAGCTCTGCCCCAGACCTGTGGCACTCCCTCCATGCCCGAGTTGTCTGTGCCCCGTCTTCTCCCTCAGTATTGTCAGGATTGTTAAAGAACTTCTGCCTAGTGTGAGCCCCACAAAGAGGGCTTATGCGAGCTCCCCAAAGAGTGAGCCGTGTTCACTCCAGGGCCACCCGGCAGCAGACCTCCCTCCCGCTACTGTGCCCTGTGTACCCTCTCGCCAGCTCCTCCTAGCCAGGAGTGGGATGGCTCCTCTGATGAAGTTGACCCCAATGTGACAATGTGGGACAATGGACCTGTGAAGGTGACAGTGTGGTGAGGGTGGTGTCAGTGCCCTCATAGAGAGATGCAGGCTCCTCAGATTCCTGCCATGTCGGACAGTGAGGAGATGTCACCCAGGAGCAGGAAGCGCCCCCCAGACACCGGATCTGCCCGCTCTGCTCATCTTGGTTCCATGGAGCTGCAGGCTCAGCCCAGCTGCTGCCAGGTGAGAGCTGGCAAAGAGGCTGCTGACCCATGCGCTGGGCTGGATCTTGGAAGAATCTGGCACTGTCACCACCAAGAAAGGCACCTGATCCCCGTCCCTCATGTGCCCCATAGACAGCCTGACTCGGCCTCGTGGCCCCCCTCCACCCTTAGTAAGTGGCATGTGACAGAGCTGTTGCTGCCTGGTGGCCTCAAGAGAGCGCTGACAAGGACATGCGGAAGGTGCAGGATGGTTGTGTGTGACATTTGCCCATATGCATTCAGGGACGACCAGGTCAAGGCCACTTGGTTTTGCACAGATTCCGCCAGTCCCCAGTCCCAGGGCCGGTCTTCTCCCCATGTCTGCCCCAGCTCCACCCCAAGGTGCACAGTGCAGGCTTCAGGGCCTCTGGTCCCCCTCAGGCAGGTCTGCAGTCCCACTCTGCCTTGGGGGCTTGGTCACGGATGGCTCTGTGCTGCTCCCGGGACTTGTAGCTGTAACACTCTGCGGGCCATCTTGGTGCCCTTGAGGGAATCTTGCAGGTTCCACATGTCTGCGCCAGGAGAAGCAAGCAGGTGCTTTCGTCTTCTTAGTCCTGCATTCGGGGCTGGTAGTAAGGGCATGGACTGAGCTCTGTGGAACAAGCAGACGTTCTAACTCATTCACCCAGGGACAGTTATGCAGCCATTGCTCTGAACAAGGGGCAAGGCCTGAGTCCTTTGTCCTAGAGGTGAGCAGTTCCACTCAGGATTTGCCTCCAACTGCTTGATACCATCATAGCATGTGGGCATCTTGATTCCAGTGTGTGTCCATCTCCCCTTCCTTAGCTCCTCCTCCTCAGTAAGGAGCAGAGATAGAAAATAGCACAAGGAGGAGACAGAGGCAGAGGCTTCTGCAGTATCCTCCGGGATGGACCCAGAGACAGAAGAAGCAGCATCCTCCAAAATGGATGTCCATCTGAGCCCTCTGGGTCTCCAACAGGGCTGGACTCTGGGGCCATGGCGTGACTGCAGGGTTCATGGCACCTGGAGGAGGAATTTGTGCCAATTTCACACTGCCCAACCATCACAGCTTCATAACTCGTCATCCAAGCCCAGTGGCCCTCAGCTGGGCCTTCTCCCCAGAGTGGACCTCTTTTCTCTTCTCTGTAGGCCAAGAGTGGGGGATGACAAGGGGTCAGGCTGGCAGAGGGAGCTAAGGCCACTGCAGACAGAGGAGAGCGGTTTGTCCCAGTGAAGTCCCAGCCTTGGCAGGAGCCAGTGTAGCTGGAGAAGTTAGGCTTGAACCTCTTAATCATCACTGGTCTGAAAGCAGGATTTGAGCGTTTGTCTGCTGTGCAGAGTGCAGGGCCACAGGGGAATCTCCATTTGCAGGAGCCACTGGGGCATTTCCACAGGCTGGACACCAGACTGATGGGGCTCTGGGGTCAGGAAGGGTTGTAAAATATTGAAAACAGAATAGCAGGAGCTGCAGGCTCTGGGGTGGTTGCAAACAGAAGAATGAATACTCTTATTTAAAAAGATGAGTAATGAAGATTTTTGTCCTGTCAGAGTTTGAAGCCTTAAGCTGCAAAATTAAAACAGTGTGGACCCACTCAGGACTAGACCAACAGGTCTGATGCATAGACTAGGAAGCCGAGAAGCAAATCCAAGGGTTGTTAATAATTTACTATACTACTAAGGTGATATTTCAGATAAGTGGCACAAGGATTGATTATTCAATAAGTGGTCTTGTGATGTCTACCTAAGCCTCCAGAGAGAAAAATGAAGCTAAAGTCCTTTTCATGTCTTGCATGGATGGGTTAATACTTTATGTCTATATATTCAGACAAGAGGCCAGTGTGGACAGAGGGAGAAGTGGACACAACATAGTCTCAGCAACAGGCCCATCCAAGCCCAGACCAAGGGATGCCTGAGTTGGGGTTTTACAACCCTTCACCCCCAGACATTTGGGAAGCACAAAAGGAGGCAAGACCTGATTGAAGCTTCTTTTCCCAGCCAGGCTCCTTTGGCCAGGAGGGGCCTGGGGCCCTCAGAGCACCTACTGTGAACACTTGGCAGACACTAACAGACACTGGCCGTGCTGGGATGACTAGATGTGGAAACAGGTTTTTGGCATGTGTGGTTATCACAAGACATTCACCAAGTCACTAAGAGAAACCCCACACTCCTACAATTTATGATAAGCAGTGTCCAGGTGGACAATTAAGACAGAAACAATACTCAGCTTTCCAAGCCATGAAAAAAGTTGAGATAGCAAAGATTCTCCTTTGATGATTCTACCGGGGATAATCTGGAAATTACAGGTCCTCTTCCTCTGCTAGGAGGCGGTGAGGATGCCCAGCCTTTGCAGAGGTAGCTTGCTGGAAGGGACCAAATACCTTTACACATTTGCACAGAAATGAACTCGACTCCATTTTTTGAGGAAGACCCACCTTTCTTTGCTGTTGCGCCTATTCTGGACCTTGGTCAGCTGATCCTTGTGCCAATTTCACACTTGCCTGATCATTACAGCTTCATAACAAGTCCTGATATTTGCTATCTTTGTTCTTGCATTTCAAGGTTGACTTGGGACTTATGAGTTTCTGAATCAGCTTGTCAACTTCTGCAAAAATTCCTGCTGTGATTTTTATTGGGGTGCATTGAATTCACAGATTAATTTGAGGAAAGCTGCCCTCTGCAAAGAAAAATTCTCCATATAGTTTGAGAACTTTAAAATTTCTTTCAATAATGTTTTGTGTACTTCCAGCAGGAGGTCCTGTGCCTCTTTTGTTACATCTGTCTTTATTCAGACTTCTTTAATTTCTCTCGGTAATGTTTTATAGATTTCTGAGTAGAAGTTTTTGTGCAGTTTTTGTTAGATTTATTCTCAGATATTTGATATTTTTGATGCTATTATAAATGCTGTCTTTGGTACATTTCTTTTATTTGTGTGCAACTCACATAGAAATACAGTTGAGTTTTTGCATGCTGACTATCCAAGAAGTTTATCAAGTTCACTTAGTTTTCATAGTAGTTTGTCTTTAAATTCTCTCAGTTTTATAGGAATGTCAGTAAGCCCTAATTTTCTTCTGATCAAATTAGTTAATATTTTCTTAATGGTCTTAGGCTTTGCTAAGGGAGTAAAAAATCCCTTCCCTATACCAAGATCATAAAAACATCTGTTTTCTTTTCCTAGTAGGGCTTTTATTCTTTTATAATTTAATATGTAGCACACAAAACCTGTCCTCTTTTTCAAATGGGTTTTTGCATGTTTCACTTTTTTTGCTTAAACAAATGAATTATTTTGAAAGAATAAAAGTTCTTGGAATTTGAGAAAAATCTTTTTTTTGCTGCTGCACAAAGAATTTTTATTGATATTACAATAGATCTTATTTAAGAATTGTTGTCGGTTGGACAACACATTTAGCAAGTGTGTTCATTTGCACTGTGCAGGTCTTTGGCTCACTTCTCTTAGGATCTTGTTTGAGGGGAATGGTCAGATAGAATGCATAGCCAACTTTGGTGCATATTGGTTCTGGGCAACAGGCCTGCGGGTGGGCAGCACTCCTTATTCTTGCAAGTATTCTTGCGAGTATTTGAAAGTCTCCAGCGTGAAAGTGAAAGCAGCCATCCACCCACTGACCTGGCCATGTGCTTCTCGCAGGGTGTGAATCTTCCTCAAAAGCCGTTTGTCTACTTGCTGTGGCTGTGAGCAGGACTGTTCTCAGGGCGCCTCAGGGATCCCTGTGCTGTCTTTATGAGCCATAAAGCGGCAAAGCAGAGGTTGAATGTAGCCCACCACTCATTGATTCGCATAAATGGAACACAAAAATTCCTGAGTGCGTTTCAATAATTCATGGCTTCATAAACATGGAAATTCATTGTGATGTGTCTCCGGGAGACTGCTGCACTCAGATGTACTAAACTCTCCTGGGAACTTGAAGGTGCAGCTCTGCTGCCTGAGGTCTGAACACAGAGGTAGGGACACAAACGGCTTCCGGTGACATTGCTACACACTTTCCCAGGCACCATGGGGTCACTCAATGAACTCCTCGAAGGCCTGTGAACCTGGCTCATGGGGGACCCAGGCTGAGCCCCCCATAGGGCCTCCTGACTGAGAACCAGCACCATGAGCCTCAGGAAGGCCAGGGCACCACCAATGTCCTGGTGACCATGGCTTTTTTGCAGGGCCAGGATGCCTCTGAGCTTGCCTAGAAGAATATCTGGACCCCATTTGAGTCCCTGGCGCTAATACCCCACTCAGGTCCCCAGCATGGCAGAGCAAGTTGTGGAGCTTTGGGAGCTCCTGGCTCTCTGTTCCTCCACCTGCCACGTGTGGTCTTAGACAGAATCTGAAACTTCAGGGCCAAAGATTTCGATTACCATCTGTGCCTCAGAGAGGGACGTGTGAGATGATGAACACACACAGTAGATTTAGAGAATGGGTACTTCTGTGCACAATGCATTTGTATTAATTAGTGCTGTGATTTAGCATTATAGAAACCTTCATTAGTTAATTCATTTTTTGTACCAGGGACTGAACTCAGGACTTTGCACTTGTGAAATAGGCTCCAGAATCACTGAGTGAAACTCACCAGTAGAGACCCCATTTACCATGGGAGTGTAGCAGAGAGAAACCCAGGTAACTTTGGTGGTCTGCTGGTCTGGAAATACAGAGGGGTCCTGGGCTCCTTGGAGCAGTCCCAGTGCCTCCACTCCACAATCAGTGAGACATGAGGCTGCTTTTCTTAATACAAAAGACACTTGACAAAACAGCACCAGTGCTCTGTGCCTGGGGGACTCCCTGGGTTGGAAGTCTGTCTGGGCCACATGCCCTAACTCAGGGTCCAAACAGCAAGGTGTACAGGTCAGGAGGAGTCTGGTGGTAGATGTGGACAAGGGGAAGTTTAAAGTGGGGATTTCTAACTCCCAAGCTGGTGTGTCCACCAAGTGTGCTGGAGAGAGCCATTCCTCCAGCACAGGAAGACTGGCGGGCTGTGGTCTGTCTGGGGCCTCGCTTTCCAGTGACACATGGAGAAAGCAGGAGGTGAAGATGCAACAGAGAGGTCAGAATGGCCTGTGGCAATGCAAGGAGTTTTCAAGGACACGGCACAGAGAAAATGTGTCCTGGAGAAAAAGTGTTTATTGGCATCTAAACTCTTTCTTCATGGGTCTGTGGTGTTCTTTCCACACTTTTAGGCCATTTATTGAGATATGACGGAATCCAGTTAATCAGTAAAAGCACATTCTTCCTAGGTGTATAATTTGACAATTTTATGTATTCTTATCTATACATTTTTTAAACCACATTTTAACTACCAGCCAAGACAAGATTTGAGCATTTGCAGTGCCCCAAATGATTCAGTAATTTTTAAAAGAAGTTTCTAATTTTTTTGGTGAGGAACAATATTTTTATAAATTTTTGTATTTATGTTTCCAGCAGAAATTTAGAATCACACTTTGAGTTATAAAACCCTTTTTGGAAATTAATAGCGTATTTTCGATCATTAGTCATTACATATGTATTATTATATAATTTTCTTTGAATTTTAATTTGTTTAAAAGGTTCATAAGAATAGGTCTATCAATATTCTTTTATAATTCCCCATTTTATATCTTGATTATGAAAATCTTTCCTACCTTAGCATTTAAAAATGATTTCCATGTTTTGTTTTACTGTTCTAATAATTTTCCCATTAGGAATCTGTTTTTGAGTCTGATATGGATAGGAATCTAACAGTTTCTCAAATGGTAAATGTATTTTCCCAAAACTGTTTCTTAAATCGTTTCCATACTGCTTCAAGATACATTTGTAATATATGAGATATCATTTGCAGTTCATTTTCAACTTTCTATTTCATCAATATAGTTCAGTATTTCTTAGCTAGTGTCTAATTGTTTTGATTAATACTGCTCTACAGTTTGATTTATGAACAATTAAGAATCTCCTATGATTTCCTTCATTTTCTTGACAATTTTTCTATATTTATGCTTCTACTCGAGTTTTAGAATAAACTTTTCAAGTAAAGTATTCTCTTGTGAAATAACTGGAGTAGGATTGAAAAATCTATATGTCATCTTGGGAGACGTCACATCTTACCTATTGAATTTCACATCTAGGAACACAATGTGTCTTTGTTTAAACCAATCTCCAGTGTGTTTTCCAGGCTGATTTTGTCTTGTCTTCACATAGATCATTCAGGTTTCTTTTCCAACATGCTGCCAGGTGTTTTACAAGATTCCTTCCAAAGCTGAGCCCCAGGGATCACACTCTTGGTCTGAGGTGTGACACACATGTTTTAGGGAGACATTATTTGTCTTAGCTACTTTTTTTCATTGCTGAGATATGGCAAGTTAGAGGAGGAGAGGTTTATATAGCTCACAGTCTGCCTTCTGCATCCTATAGCACCACATGGATGATACCAAGGTCTGGTTTCCAGTGGAAGCGGTAGCTAGACTCCCTTTGCTCTTGCCCATGAACCAAATCCTGATGTATGATTTCTCTAGATTGTGACCATTCTGGAATGTGGTGCTCCAGAGTTCTTTTTCCAAAGTAAATTCTCTCACTTTTGCAAACTGCAGCTGTAAAGGGTAGAGTCCTGCTATTTCTTGGGATGTTTTTAGGCCATTTTTTCTATTGTCTTCTTCTGAAATACTTTTTTTTTCTTTCTAGTCTTTTCCGTGACCAGTTTCACTTTTTTTTCATCTTTGTAGCATCTCTCTCTCTCTCTCTTTTTTATTTTTTTCATCTTTCATCTTTACTGGACCTTCCTTTCTGGCCAACTCAAAAGAGTTTAACTCATTCCACTGGGCTCTTTGCTCTTGATTTTCAGCATAGATCTGGCTAAAAGCCTCCAACAGTAACCATGTCACAGCCTTAACATTAGACTGCTTTGAATGTCTTCTGCAAATCATTTAGTCTCTACCCTTTATCCAAGTCTCAGGCAAAGTCTCTGGAAGTGATCAAAATGCAAACAAACCTTCTTTCAAGGCATCACACACATTGTCTGGAGTCCAACAGCTAGTGCAGTCCTTCCTCCCAGCAGAAACCTCCCGAGCCTGGGCTTTCCTAAGAGCATTTCTAAATTCTGACCAGAATCTCTTATTAAGTACAGGCAGTCCAGGGCTGTTTCTTCATGCAGATTCTCCAAACCCACCCGTCCCTATAAGCCAGTCCCAAAGGCTCCTGTACTCCATAGTCAAGTATAGTCACAGCAACAACCCCATTTCTGGTACCAAATTCTGACTTAGTTGCTTTTCCTATGGCTGAGACAAAATACCAAACACCAACGTTAAAGGAGAAAGGGTTTATTTAGCTCACAGTTTGTAGAGGTTTAAGTTCATAGCTGTCTCCAAGGAAGGGTGGCATGGCAGGAAGGCAATGCAGAGAAGAAAAAGTTCATAGCAGGCAGAAGGCAGCAAATGGCAGGCAATAAGCAGCTCTCTTTCTGTCCTTTATATTTGATTCAGACTACCTGCCCTTAAGATGGGTAGCACTAGTACCCTTAATCCTAGCATCACACCATGAATTGATCCCTGGATCATATCCTTGATCCCAGAATCACACACCTTAGATAGATTCACCTCTGAAAAGCTCCACCTCTGACAGTATGAGACTTCGTAAGGCCATCTAGATGCAAGCCATGACACCATTAAACCCATTCAGTTCAGATCATTGGATGTTTTAAAGACTTCTCAGAGACTCCTTGGCCTGCTTCTGTGTGGATAATAGCACCTGTAGGCAACAGCAATTCATTTATTTCCTCCTGTCTGACACTCTGCAGCTGTGACTTGGGTGAGTGTTCCAAATACCTGTGTTTGGTCACCAGCCTGTGGCCACATCAAGAGGTGGTGGGACTCTGAGGGGCTAGAGCGAGGTGGAAAGATGGGAAGTTTTCAGGGGTGACCTTGAAAAGGACTGTGGGCCCCTGATCTCTCCTCCTTTCATTCTCTCTATCTTGATCCTAGCCACCCTACTATGATGTTCTAAGTCACCAAAATAGGCCGAACACAGCAGTACCAAGAGATCATGGAGTGTAACTTCTGAAACTATGAGCCAAAATTAACTGTTCTTTTTTATGTTGATCTCCTCTGGCATTTTGTCTTAGTGACAGAAAGCTGACTGACACACCCATTGAGGAGACATTTTTTTAAAAAACCTTAAAAATGAATGAAAGAAGAACTTGTCACTCCAGCCTCTTGCAGCTATGCTGAGGTTCCAGGGGGACATGACCATGTCTGACATGATTTCACTGAGCCATACACGTCTTCACGAACTTCACCTTAACCTGGGAGGGAGGTAAGCAGATCCTGCCTTTAACAAAAGGAACCAGACCCGAGCTACTGTTGTCCAGTGAATATGGCAGCTCACCCAGACACCTAACTCAGCACCCTTTACCCATTGCTTCCAAAGAGCTGCATCCTCAAGTGTTCTTTGTACTAGCTTTGCCTCCCCTGGCTTCTCAGTAATGACATAAATTTTGGACATGTGCTCACTGTTTCTTGGTGGGAGAGTCTTCCTAAATCATCCTGACAGGTTCTCCACGCAGTCTGTGCTTAAGGCTGACCCATGAGCATTGATTTGTCTCTGAAGTTATGGCTTCATTTGCTTGTGAAGTAATTTTCTTTAAGCACTGTAGTATCCATTATGGTCTAATGAATGTATGCACCCTGCTCTGGGCACTGCTGGTCGGTGTGAGCAAACAGTGTGGGTGAGTGTAACTTTGTCCATGCACAGCGACCATGACCCAGCCAGCAAGCTTGTGGCCTTGTGCCCTGGGCTGAATGGGTTCTGTGGGCTTGCAGTGCCCACAGAGCATAGCCCACCAGCATGTCCTCCTTTCTTCTACTCCCTCGTTTTTATAGTAGCAAGTGTTTCTGGCCTGAGGTGGTTAGAGAAAAATGAGCAAGTACTAGTAGTAGGTGACATGCAGGGAGCATGGAGTTATGTGCTGGAGGAGCATGTGAAGTTCACGCAGTGTTGGGAGAGAAGGCTGCAGGCCCAGAGGGTGGAGACAGTGGCAGAGGCATCACATCATCATGGATGAGCTATTTCTTCTACATCTCTCAAGGCCCAGGCAGGACCTGAATGGAAGAGTACAGTCGTCCTCCATGTATAGGTTGCCAGGCAGAGTGTGAAGACTAGGGGAATTCTTAGTGCTTTGAGAGCCTGTTGCCCTACAGCTTTCTGCCCCTTTGCAGTGGCATCTGTTGCCCTCCCTGTCCACTCCCCTTCACTCTGCTGTGTTGCCTAGCATGTGCCAGTGTAGACTGATGCACTCCCATCCCTAATGTTGTGGGCTGGAGCAAGGGATGGAGACTGGACAGGTCTGCTCATCTGTGCTCTGTGGATGCATCAGCAGGAGCCAGCGCAGCATCCACAGGGTCATCTTCCTGCTCAGCCCTTTGCAGGACCTGGCATATGAGGACAGTGTCCACCCTAGAGACCTGCGGACTCTTCTAGCAGGAACAGCATTTCCTGAGGTGGCTGGGAAGGAGGCCGAAGGTCTCAGGTGGTGTCTCCACAAAAGAAGGGACAGAGCCACAAAGTGGACCATTCCTTGGTCATTCTTGGCCCTGGTATCAGTTCCAGGTCTGC
Organism: Thryonomys swinderianus; assembly: GCA_004025085.1. Classification (NCBI taxonomy): domain Eukaryota; kingdom Metazoa; phylum Chordata; class Mammalia; order Rodentia; family Thryonomyidae; genus Thryonomys; species Thryonomys swinderianus. Next base: position 57,582 of record PVIC010000909.1, on the reverse strand, counting down.
TCAGGGCATTGGTGTGACATGTTAGGGTCACCATGTCACCATCTGGAGTGGGCCTCTCGGGCCGGCTCCCACCACAGACAGCCAGGCTAGTGCCTCAGCCCACTTCCCAATCCTCTGGCCTCCAGGTTAATTTCCTTCTTTTTCTGTTCCTCCATGGAGTCTTCAGGCAGAGCACAAGTCCTGCTGCCATTCTCCTCTGACCTACCCAATTGTATGGAGCCAGAGCCATGAGGAATGGCCACATGGTCTCTTGGGCAGCCTCTCTGATACTTCCTGTGCCCCTTCCTCACTTCCTCTCCTGGGAACCAGAGCCCACTATCCCTGCTCTTGGTCTTGTCTGTCTCTAGCTCTTCTATTGTGTGGCCACTGTTCAATACCCCTTGGGTTTTTTTCCTTGTGAAGAATCCAGAGATAAAACATAAAATATAAATTTCATTTCATCTCTGACCCCAGTGCAGGGGCGTGAGAGACTTTGGATCATATCTGTGCAGGGGGTGGGTGTAGCTGGAAGTGAAGTGTGCAAGTCCATAAAGAAATGTGGCTCATGCACGGCAGGGTTATCATTCAACTGTAAAGAAGAAGTCATGCCATTTTCAGGAAAGGAAACAGGACTGGGGACCATTGTGTTAAGTGAAATAAACCAAATGCAGAAAGACAAGCCTGGCATGTTTTCCCTCATATGTGCGATCTACAAAGAGGAGCTGTATGGAAGTGAGGGAGGATGTTGGGAAGAAGATGGAGGGGCAGGCAGGGCAGGCCGTGTGGAGAGGTGCGAAAGGGATCAGAGTGTGCTGTATGCGTGTGTGAATTGGCCACATGAAACCCAATATTCTGTGGAAATAATACACACTAATGAAAAAGAGCATTTAGAAAGGTGCTTGAAGGCTTCCTGACAACTTCAAGGGTAATGTGTGGGTCCAGGAATGAGTGGCATCTCGCTCACAGCACAATGCTGCCCACTGGACTTCTTCCATTTGGAGTAGTTATTACCTTTACCATCCTTGTGTGGACTTCAGTATACACGAAGTCTGATCAAATGCTTAAACTTAAAAAAATGCTACAGTAAAAAAACCATTGCCATTAAGCCCCTCAAAACGCACCCCCACATGAATCATAACCCTAATCTGTGGTTCTGTCTGCGGCCGGAACATCCGACATGGCCCTCGCGGGGCTCGTGGTCCTGCACATCTGTGCTCCTCCACCTGAGGCTCGTATTAGTTCATTTTCCACCACCTCAGTGAGATGCCTTCATAAGGAGGAGCGCTTGCTGACCTCACAGGTTCAGAGGCTGAAAGATCAAGACCAGGATGCCTGGCTGTGTGGACACCAGTGCAGCGGGACAGTGTGAGGAGGATTACAGTACGAGGAGAGACAGGAAGCCAGAGAGACCAGCGGGCAGCCTGCTGTGTGAAACGCCTGTCCTTGTGGAAACTTCCCGGGTCCCATATGGGGCACACTACTGCTCTCTGACCTGGTCACCCGTACCAGGTTCCAGCACCCTAACATGGTTGCCTCAGGGGCCAAGCTTCCTGCACGTGAACCTCTGAGGGAAGTAAAAGACAGTAAACTGTAGAGGGCATGCAGAAGCATGTAGAAGGTATGTGGTAGTGCAGACAGCATGTAAAAGGCATGTAGAAGATGTGGAAAAGAAGAGCCGCATGGCTGAAATGGAGGGTGGGGAGAGTCACGACGGAGGCTAAAGAGAGGCTGTCCCCCTCCTGGGGTGGAAATGGCATAGATTGCCCATGGAGACCGTCCAAGGTGTCAAGGAGGAGAGGGCAGGCGTTTGTGTGTCGGGTTGGCAATGGAATGGAGGGAAACAGGCCATGCTGAGAAGCAGGAGCTGAAGGAGGAGGACTTGGGTTGCTAGTGGAGGGCAGCAAGGACCCCCTGAGACCTGGCAGGGGAGCCAGGCAGGTGGCAGAGCTGCCAGTGAGAACAGCTTGGGGGAGAGACCATACTGAGGGGCCATGGGGCAGCAAGGCCTCAGCCTGGGGTGCATCTGGGGGGTGCTGCTGGCAGCCATTCTGAGCTCCCATGCACAAGCCTGCAGTGGCACATGCAATGTGCAAGTCCCAAGTGGGCACATGTGGGGCTGGCATTGCACATGTGAGTCTGGGGTCACATGTGTGGGTGTGGAGTCCCAGGCCTAGTGTGGCCACAAAGCTGCAGAGAAAGCAGAACTCATCAGGAGGGAAGAGGAGCCGGGGGAGGGGCTTGGCCAGAGAGGCCCCAGGGCAGACGGGCCTGAGCTGGGGACCCTGAGGGAGGGCGCAGAAGGCTTCAGGAGAAGGTGCGGCCCAGGTGCCCCAGAACAGCTGTGGGAGCCAGGTCTCTGGAGCTGCCCAGAGGACATGGGCCCCCTGAAGCAGGGCTGGGAGGACACAGAAGAGCTGTGTCTCCTGGAGGCCTGCCTCTGCAGGGCAGGGGGTGGGTGTGCCTGGGAGATGGTTCAGACAGCCAGCTGTGGGTGCTACGGAATGGAACTCACAAAGTGAGAGTCTTATAGAATGGAGGTGGACTCACCCTGATGAAAGGTCCATCCTGGGTTTCCCTTCCGTGGAGGGAAAGTCAGCCTTTCTGTTACCTGGCCCTGGGCCTGGCTCTCTGTGCCAGCAAGAGGCCAGCCCTCCCCAGGGAGGGAGTCTCAGCCTCCGGACTCTTTCCATAGGGTGCTTTGCCAGTTCATTTTCATTTTCTAGCAGTTTTGATTCCTGGACATGTTTCCTACTGGGACTTTAGGTTGTTCTTGTTCCTTGAACATCTCATGTTTCGTGCAGCAGAAACAACTTCTCTTATGGGAACCACATGCACATACTTGGTCCACTGGTTCATTTTCCCGGTGTGGAGAGCACTTCTGACCTCTGACCCACCTGAAGCTCAGTATTTGACGACAGTCTGGGTACCTAGCACATGCCCCATGTGCCATACAGCCTAAGCGCTTCTCGGTTGTCTCTGGATGAACAAAGACAGGAGGTTGACCCAATGGGTCCTGCATGCATATGATCCCTGCAGCAGATGGGCTCTATTTCCAGAACCATTTGCTTAGAACAATCAGGGTCCAATGACCTATAACCAATGGGCCCAGAATTCCTGGGTATCCCCAGATCTGATAATTGGGGCAAAAGCAAATGAACACCCCTAAGACAATCCCAAATGCCCTTACTGCTGTCTGGTACCATATCAAGGTCACTGATTCATTTAAAGAATCCCAAAGGGCACTTGACCTCAATTTTTATAATTTCCTCACTGAAATTCAAGAGAAATTTCTTTGCTATTCCTTATTATCCCTTTGTTGCCCAGAAAAGTTAAAGTTTAAATGGCAATTCTCTCCAGAATTTAATATCTGTTCCCAAACATTCTCAGTTTAATTGCTAACTGATTCTTTAGAAAATTGAATCACTATATTACATTGTTTTTATGCGCCAATGGCCTGGAAGACTTGGCAGAGACCTCCGCAGAAGTTAACGATGTCTGTGTTTCAAGCTGCGAGCACTTTATTGGAAAAGTTTCTAGCCTAGGTTTTCCTTTCTTTTGATTTTTGTTGCTTTTTAAATTTTTATGTCCTGAGCCCGAACTGGATCAATATATGCTAAAGCCAGAATTTTAGTGTGTAAAGCCCCCTCCATCTGCTTTCATACTTGTGACCTTTACCTTTCACATGCAATGGAGTACTGTGGCCTGAGCATGTGGGGAAGCTCTTCAGCTAAAAGAGCATGGAGGAGAAGCCCCTAGGACCTCAGGCTTCCTCTGTGGACACCTGCAGAGTCTGGCACCTGCCCAGATGAACTCCTGGTGACCTCAGAAGGAAGATACCTGCCTGGGGTGTGGCACAAGGCACTGGGAAGAGAGTGCTCCTTGGTCAGCACTGGCCAGGCTGAGCCACCTCAGATGTGAGTCCTTATTCTCCTTTCTTAAAAAACCTGGTGCCACCACTGCAAATTAAACATGGTGTGGCATGGAATGCTGGGTGGTGCTGGGCTTCTCATGTGGGGCACTACAATGACACTGATCCCCTATGCTTTTGCAATGTGACTGTCTCCTCCTTTCAGGCGGTGACTTGGTGCCCACCTCCTGCCCATCCCCAGGGGCTGGCTGGGGACTGCCTCATGCAGGGTGATGAGGCAGGAGGTGCAGGGCATGGCTGATAGGACCTTGCAGGAGGCCACCTGCAGAGGGGCAAAGCTGCCCTGGACACCACCACCATCCCACCAGACCTACCTCCTGCTGTATAAACCTAGCAGAGACCAAGGATACAGCCAGGTACAGGCATCTGGCCACCTTGCAGATGTGGAGAAATGAATAGAGTAGCGCCAAGCCACTTGCTTTGGTGCTGGGAAATTTATTGCATGACACTGGCTGGTTGATATGCTTATGTGGCACCAAGCATGCTGTGACGGGCTCTGACTTGGCTTCCCCGCCTCACCAGTGACTCCCAGCCACCTCTCTAGGATTAAACGCTGCCCTAGACACATTGTCCTCTTGGATGACCCCGTCCTCTGTCTGACCTCTGTATCCCCAAGCTGCCTCGACCTCTGAATGCCCCTGTCTCCTTCGCAAATGCTCACCATCCTTTGACCCCTCCTGCAGGGCATCTCTCTGACAGCCAGGCCCTCGTGTGGCTTGTTTCCTCTGTACTTGAGGAGTGAGTGCCTTCCAGTGCTTCCCACCCTCTTCATTTCCATGCTTGTCTGATCTGTTCCCTGGATGCCTCTTGACCCCTGGTAGCCTTAAGTTCCTGGGGATTGCTGCCTCCCACAGACACCTGTTGCCAGGCCTTAATCTCAGATCCATCCTCCAGAGACCTGGGGTTGAAAGGGAGATGCTTCTGAGAGGCCACACAGGTCGCAGAGCTGCAGGAGATCAGGGCAGAGACAGAGGTGGGCAGGGACGAATATCCCTTCTGACTTCCTGAGCCTCAGTTTCCCCCCAAGCCTCCGTTTCCCTTCGGGCTGCCATGGGGTCACTAGGCCTACTTGGATCCAGCCCTCACACTCAAGTATGGAAGCGGGAGTGTGTGGGGGCAGGCGCACAGCTGCACCGTGACCCAGCCCAGAGCCACCATGTCTCATGTACAAGGCGAGGGGTGCACCTGGATGAGGAAGGGGTGTGTGTGAGTTATTTTTCTTTTATTGCTGAGACAAAATACTTGATACCCAAAGTTAGAGGCCAGGCATTTATTTGGCTCACAATTTGTAGAAATCTCAGTCTCCAATAGCCTGGCTTCAGGGATGGCAAACAGGTAACTAGGAGGAGAAACAGTTTGTGGTGCCTACATGGTAGCAAAGGTAATAAATGTCTTTTTGCTCATTTTATCTCATTCAGACTACCAGACTTAGGGTGGTACCAAACCAATTACTCATGTGTAGTAGTTTAGTATCACACGTCTTTAAACCCAGAGCCTCACACTCCAGATTCACCCACCCCGGAAAAAGCCCCACCTGCCACTACTTGAGGCTTTGGGGGATATCAAGACACAAGCTGTACCAGCAGTTTCAGCCCCACGCCACACCTTTCCATAGTCTTTCTGTATCCCTTTTCCCTTGGACAGTAGGTGAATTTATGACCTTCAGTGAACAGAGGTGGGGCAGGTAGAGAACGTCTTCTCCCTCTGTCTCCCCAGACCTCTCAGAAGGTCAGGACAAGGGGGTCGGTCTTTGCTCTTTAGCAAGACCTGCTGTGTGTCTGAGTTAGGGAGAGGAGGGCTGTGTGTCTCTGGGGGATAAGCCAGGGCCAAGGGAGGGGCCACAAGTTAGGAAAATGGTCAGGAGATGAGGCCTTTGGCTGCTACCCACAGAGACAGTCAGTTCTGCAAACACCTGGCTTCTTGCTCCAAGTAGAAGAACAGCTGTGGGCTGGAGGTATGCAGCAGTAATGCCGTGTCTGCTCCTAATAGCCTGTCAAGCAAAGCTGGAGGAATATTCTTTTTTCAAATTTGTTCTTTAAACATATTGTGGTGAAATATACATAATATAAAAGTTTTTATCTCCATTGTAAGCACACTGTGCGGCACCACAGTCTCATTGTTCTGCAGCCATCAGCCCAACCAGCTCAAGAACTTTCTCCCCTGCACAGTCAATGCCAACTCCTAGTCCTCCCCAGCCCTACACCCACACTGCACTCTGTCCTTAGCAGTCCGACTCCACTTGGGTAGGTGGAATCATACAGTACTTGTCTTCTTGCAACTGGCTCTTTACTTAACACTCCTCTTCAGCGTACGTTTGTGCTGGGCTCTGTGTATCAGAACTTCCCTCCTGTATGTTTGGATCCAAAATGCCCACTCAAGCCCAGTGCAGGGGATTTGGTTGCCAGCTGACTGGCTTTTGGAAGGAAGTTGGCTCATAAGGGCCCCAACCTCACAGTGAGTTAAATCATCAGTGGATTTAAGGTTTGTTGGCTGTATTGGAAGGTGACAGAAATGTAGGGGATGGAGCCTGGCTGAAGGTCATGAGGGAGTGACCTTGGGGTTGATGTCTCTCTCTTTCTCTCTCCTCTGCTTCCTGGCTGCCATGACAGGAATGGCTTCCTCCACCACACCCTTCCATCATATTTCTGCCTCATCACAAGCCTAAAGCAAAGAAGCCAATTTCCCATGGATTGAAATCTCTAAATCCATGAGCCAAAATAAACCTTCCTCCCTGCAGCTGTCTACCTGAGGCGTTTGATCACAGAGACAGAGGATAATGAAAGTGTCTTTTCTGACATTGACTGTTATTCCTGCGTGTGTGGACCCCAGTTCTCCACTCACCTCCACTGGTTGGTGCTGGGGTGGCCTCCAGTTTGGGGTGCCTGAGTCATCCTGCAACCAACACAGGTAAACATAGGTCTGTTTGTCTCTGCTTCAGATTCTCTCTGGTCCTTGTCCCAGAAGTGAGATTACTACAACACGTGCTAATTCAGTGTTCATTTTTTTGGGTGGAGGGAACCACTGTCCCACAGCTTAAATATACTTTTTCTTTTTCAGTTCGCATAAGGGGTTCTGCTTCTCACTTGGAATCTTGGTCAGCAGGTGCATACAGCCTGTACTCTCCAGAGTCATTTTAACATGGAAAACAGTTCCATGGACTCTTTTCGCTTTGTTATTAAGAGACAAACCCTGGTTTCTCCAGGCTATAATGCTGGTATCTGATGTTATAAATGAGTTTATGGAAGCCATTTTCCAATTGTCCTCTTTTTGGTAAGGCAAGCCTGTGAAAGGGAACAGATTTGAGAGTGAGAATGAAAAAGCAAAAGGTATCGAGGGGATTCGATGGGAGAGAAACTCCACAGGTGCCACGTTTCCAGCCCTTTGTAGTGCTCACACACGTGGCAGAGGCTGTACACTACATTATACCCTTGCTATACTCGACATCGTGAATAGTACTTCATCATACACCTAACTATACACCTTCCCAGGTACCTTAAAGGTTTGTTTACTTCTGCTCATAAAGAGCCTCCACATTCCTTTTAATGGTTTCCCAGCACTCTGCTGTTTATAAATTGCCTTAAAGGAACATTATTCTTTAAGTATGTGTTTCTGAATTTAATGAGGGCCAAGCTTTTGTGCCTGATGCCTTGGGAATGAGCTGAATGTCTCACAAACAGCTGCTAGGGAGATCTTTCTTGGGAAAATTACCTTGAAATGTAGCTTTAAGAAACTTATATTGAAATGTGATTTGATGCAGAAAATGCATGTATCGTAAGCATGTGGTTGGCTGAACTTGTACAGACTGAACATTGTGAGAAAGAAAACAAGGTGGGATGTGGCCAGTCCCTGAAGCTGGGCATTTGGGAGGAATCCTGGCCTGGCACAAGTCTGCGGATGCTGGTGCTTCTTCCCAGCCTGGCTTTGGTCCCTGGGTATCTGGGGCCCTGGACACATTGACTGGAACTGAGATCTCCCACTGAAGGACTCTGCCTGGACCCTCAGGGCCAGGTGGGGCGCTGGCCAAGAGCAGCAGACAGGTCCCAGGGTGTTCTGGGAGCTGCTCTGACCCTTGCTGGCTGAGTGACTGCAAGAATGTTCAGTCACTGCCCCTGCCTCTGTGCACTTCACTCACAATCACTGGAAAGCTTGAGTGGCAGAGTGGTGATATCCTGGGGATGTCCTCTTGAAGGGGAGGTTGTCCTCAGGGCAACCTTCCCTAAGCCCACAGCAGACACGGACACTAGGAGTTGTCCTCAGAAGCTCTGTATTGCGTGTACCCCAGAGTTCCTGACACTGGGGTCTCAGACAGAGCTTCCCATCCTGCAGAGCCATGTGTGGAGCCTAGGAGAGCAGCACCTGCAGTTTGAAGCATGGCTGGGCTGGCCTGAGGTGCATAGGGCACATCATGGGACAGTGCAGGAGCAACTTGCTCATCCCAGAGGCCTGGGCTGCCCGCTGCCACCACTACACCCTCTTCATGCCAGCTATACTCTCTGTGGCTCAGGTCCCCTACTGCCTAAGTTGCCTTCATGTCCTGTCCCTTTCTTGGGGTGTGTGTGTGTGTGTGTGTGCGCGCGCGCGCGCATGTATGTGTATTCCTGTGCTTAAGCACTGGGGTCCTCAGAAGTTAGTAAAGAACTTTGGTTTGGCAATGTCTGGCTAGGTACAAAATAGACTGGGTCTGTGTGGAACATTTAGTGTTTCTGAAAACACTGCTAGGCCTAGGCTGGGTTCTGAATCCATTCCAGAAGTCTATTTATTTTGATTGGAGAATTGAGACCATTAACTGTGATGGTTATAAAATATGTATTGACATATCCTCATGATAGTTTCCTATTACTGGCACTTTCATTTTTTAGGTTTCCCTCTTGACTGATGAATTTCTTGTGTGGCCTGGTGACTTTGTCATGTTGGGCCTCATGGTGTTGTGAACCTCATTGTCTTCTTCTAGGGCACTGTGTAGGATTTTCTGGAGTGTTGGCTTGGTATTCATGAAATTTCTTAGGTGTTCTTTCTTGTAAAGGTATCTTATTTTTCCATCAATTTTGAAAGATATATTTGCAAGGTACATCAATCTAGATTGGAAGTTGTTTTCTTTTAGGATTTGAAATACTTCACTCTCCAGGCTTTCTCTAACTTAAAGGTTTGTGTTGAGAAAGTCTGCTGTGATTCTGATAGGGTTTCCTGTGTATGTGATTGGTTCCTTTCTCTTCCTTCCTTCCTTCCTTCCTTCCTTCCTTCCTTCCTTCCTTCCTTCCTTCCTTCCTTCC